>DF358629.1:75807-104806 GCA_000787875.1 Solanum virginianum
GATTTTGGCCATGATGGGACTTGCTAGGTCACACCTAAAGGCAAGCCATGAAACCAACACGAGGGTACCTATCCTAGCATCTAGTCAACTCTGACTCACTACTGAGCACTGATGTGGTGTTGGTCAACTATGATTTGGCACTGAGTTGGTGCTGAAGTGCATTTTTTTTGTAATCTTTCATTAAGGGTAAGTGAATACCCTTAACCAAATTTGACTTGGGAAAAGTAGATCAAATGTGCTTTTTGGTCTTCTTCTTTTTCCAAAAACACTTGAAGATCTTCAAGAACACCTAGAACATCAAGAACACACACTAAATTCCAACACCTTCAAATCAACTCGAAATTGGCTCAAAATTTAGGACTAGCTTTCCCTTGACATAGAGAAAAAACCCCAATGATCATAATCCTTCAATTTCATCCCAATAAAAAACCCACTTTTAAGATGTGAAAAGTTTGAATGCTCAAAATCCTTAATGGTAACTTCACTTTCACAACTCCAAATTGAATGAAATTTGAGATTTAGGATAGAAAATACTAGCGAACAAGAATCTAGTGTAAAAAAAACAAATCAAATAAAAATATTTTTTAATTTTTTTGTATTTTTGAGTGGATCAAAATTCCAAGACCCAAATTAGTGAAAACAAACCTAAACCTAGGCTCTGATACCAAATGATAAAGACCAAACAAGGATATGTGGATTAAATTCAAACTATTGAAATTATGTGCAACAAGAGACTAAAACTCTCACCTCCCAATTGATTTCAACAACCCAAATAAAACTGTAGCAAGAAAAATTAAAGGAAACCAAGAACTACAAATAGGTAACACTTTAATTAACCAAGGAAATAAGTTAACTAATGACTCTAAGAGTTCAGTCTAATTACTTACTACTTACTCACTAAGAAGATACTATAATTGAGGATTCAATATAGCCCAGAAAGAACTTATGATGCTTTTTTTAAATATCTTAAATTCCATACAGAATTTTGTAAATCTGACTTCATATTCTTATTCAGAGAGACAAATTGTGTGGGGGATTAGTTACCTACAAGGTATAGGTTGTCCGTGTCAAAAAAATAATTTTTTTGGTGAATGTTTGTAGACTAGTTGGGTCTGCAACAAGTCCGCGTCACGGACTTGCCACGCCTTAGGTCAAAAAGTCTCGAAATTTATTTGTTTCACTTAAGGGCAATTGAATAATAACCCAATGCTTACATAGAAGGGAACCACTCATTCTTCAACCATTTTTTAGCCCTAAAATTCTCACAAACCTCTTAAAAATCCTTTCTAATCTTCTCAAACCTTCAATTCAATCTCACAATTCAAGAACTTGCTTTAGAATTCAAGAAAATCAAGTGAATCCCAATCTTTCTTCAAGTTCTTTTAAACAAAATCTCAAGTGAATCCCAATCCCCAAAACTATTTTCAATAAATTTTTTGAATGTAATGACTAATTCTGTATGGGTTTCTTTTACTATCAATACATTGCATGAAATATGTTAGGAATTTGTTGTAATTGATCTATTGATATATGGGTTCCTAATAAATATTGAGATTATGATATGTTTACTTTATTAAACCTTTATAAGGTATGACATCTTGAACGACTTGAAAATATTGTGAATTTTTAAATAATTTTCATGACACACAAATTGGGTTTTGCAAGTATGATGGTATGTTGTTTGAATGTCTTCTTAAATAACTTTAATTTACCCCTCTCATGCTTCTTACTCTTGAATTCTTTGATTTTAAGCATAAATACATATACTCACTATGTTCTTACTAAGTTATGCGGCAAACCTTTTATAAGATGAAGACCTTATGGCAAGACATGTGATTTATGACTGTTGTTAATGTTGAAGGACAATCAAGCATGATATTATCTCATGAGAATGTTGTGAATGATATGAAGCCCTTTTTTGATATTATGATTGATGGTATGGTGAGCTAGTTTATGATATTCAAAGCTATAAATGTTGAGATACCTTGAGATACTATGAAGTTGAGGATTGTATGAGATGAATTTCATGTTTTCATGTCCATATTTTAAAAGTATCAATGCACGATTGTGATGGGTTGTTTAAGAATGATTTAAACTAATGATCTTCTTTATATGTCTTGAAATATGATTTCTAAATAATGATGAATGAAGGCTAATGAGATATTCTATGTTTAATATTATCTTATGAAAAGTTTCCTATGAATGAAGATTGATGGTAGAGGATCTCCATCTCGTTAATGAATGAATATTTTATAATGGAGGATCTCCCATCGAAGGAATAATTAAAGAGTTTTCTTATGACTTTGACTTTTATGATATCAATGGGTTGGGATTGTGTAAATTACCCTCCCACATGACTTAGAATGATTTTAATAATATAATTCTATGACTTATGATTTTCTACTCCTGTAAGAGCACTACCTAGCATTGAGTGGACTACAGGAGAATACCCAAGTCCTAAAACTATGTGCAACCATAGGTAAAGAGATTAGAGGTGATTACCTAAATCCCTAAAAGGTGAGTACCCTAAAGATAAGGGCTTGAGATGAACACCCGAGTTCGAGGGCTTGAGGCAAGTACTTGAATCTGAGAAATAGAGGTAAGTACTCAGTTCACACATGGCTTAATGGATCCACTTAGGTATTAAGAGGTTCACCTTGACAATATGACTTCCCCTTTTCTTCCAGTGTAGGGGAAATATTACGACTCCATGGATTAGCTCACATGGTTTATGTAGATTATGGTCTCTTTCACTATGTTTTATGAACTTCCCAAGGCTTATTGTATATGTCCATCTTGATCTATGATTTTCTTATGTATGCTCATGATTCCTTCATGCCCCCATGATACTTCTTATGATAAATTATGATGCTTCCTTATTATTATGTCCAAATATTCTTACTACAACTGATGGTGTATCAAATTCATATAACTTATCATTTTATAAACTCAAATGACTTCCTCACATATGTTTATGGTTCCTTGATATTACAAATTGCATTACTCACAATGGCACATGACTTTCTCTTTTCAAGTATACATGGTGTTCTTCTTTATTATTATTAATGGTTCACTTATAATATGATTGTCCTTCTCTTGAAATAGATGCTTTGTTGTTCCTTAAAGGTGTTATAATTTTATTTATGCATGGTGATCTATGTTTGTTATTATTCCAAGTTTAAGTATTTTATCATGAAATTAATTAAGTGTGCATTCCTTTCTTTCCATAAATATTATCCTATGTTACATGGCTTAAGAAATGTTTTAAATAATTATATTGTTGCTATTTGATGGATTCTGCTTTATTGCAATGTATGCCCATATACTAGTACATTCAAAGTACTAACGCATACTTTTTGCCTACTTGATCTAACCATGTATTGACTGAAGTACTTATTCATCCTCCTTTACATGACTTGTTGGCTTGCATGAAGATTGCTATTGGTGAGTCCTCCATTTCGGGAACAACCATTTTCTTTCCACGATATATCAAAAACTTAGTTACTTTTGAATATCTAATTTTGAGGGTGAGCCAGGAGATGTCTTAGTCCTGTCCCACTCATCTTAGAAGTGTTGTTAGATATATGTGATGAGCGTAATTCCTATGATGCTTATCTATATATTATTGAAGACTTCCTTTAGTCCTTAACCCCCTTCTATGCTTGTTGTGTGTTAATGAGGAGATGAAAGTCCTATGTCCCTATCCTCTCCATAGCATGAGTCATACTTATCCACCCCTTAGACTTTTTTTGCTATGTGATCATGCTAATCCTCTTCCTTATAACATCCCCATAGCGTGAGTCCAAAGCCCCATTTCGTCTTAAATTTATGTGCTTGTTGTTTAATTATGCTTTCACAACCAAGGATGTGCTATGTATGCTTAAGAGGCTTGTTTGGGGTCTCTTTGAGTTCCCTACTCATTGTGTCACATCTAGGCCCTAGGCTTGGGTCGTGACATCCTTCATCCTATTTCACCCTTTCAAGTTAATGGTGTGTATCAAAAGATGAGTGAATTGAGAAAGAAACAATAGAGCGAAGAGGAACATATGGAAATTGAGGATAAAGAGGTGGAGAAAAAGAGAAGAGTGGGGAGAAAGACTATGATGTTGTTGGTTAGTTACAAGGAAATATGAGAAGAGGTTGATGCCAAAAGATAATTGATCCGTATCACACATAGAGATCATATGCTACATACTTGCCAATCTCTTTCTTCTTTTCCCTATTCTTTTGTAGGAATATGAAGAGGTCATCCTAAGAGAGCTTTCTAGTCTATTACCTCCACTTAGAGGAATTGAGCATCAAATTGACTTCATGTTGGGAACACAATTGCCTACCAAATTGAATTACTAGAGCAATTCAGAAGACACCAAAACTCTTCAAAGGAATATTGAGGAACTTCTCAATAAAGGTTGTGTGAGAGAAAGTATTAGTGCATGTGCTGTTCAGGTTATCTTGGTTCTAAAGAAAGATGGAACATGGTATATGTGTGTAGATTATCTTTCTATCCCTATATTAGATGATATGCTTATGTTATCAAATTTTGATCTTAGGAGTTGTTATCATCAAATCTAGATGCATCTTGGTGATGAATGGAAAACAACATTCAAGACCAAGTTCGGCCTATATGAATGGTTGGTAATGACTTTTGGTCCAACTAATGCTCCTTGTACTTTTTTTGTGACTCATGAACTATGTGATAAAACCCTTACCATGTGTTGATAATGTACATGTCAATATTGTGAATACACTAGTTGAACCTATTGATGACCAAGATGATGCTTCTTGTATGATCAATATGTGCCCACCTATTATTTACACATATGCTTTGAATGATAGTTCATTAGCATGTGTCGACCAACTTGCACTTATCATTCATTATATGTGGAACCTTGTAATGTTATCAAAGAACCACAATATGGTGATAATGGTGAAGATGTTGATCACGTGAATAGGAGTGACTCTTCGAGCTTATATTTTGTTGAAGATCCTATTGCTTTTTTAGTTCATAAAGATCATTTGCTTGAGAATTCTATGAAAAATTATATGTGCCTTTTTAAGAGTGAACTTTCGTGTTTTACTTTTGCCAAGGTGGTTGATCATTCTCTCTTTATATATAATATCTTCTTTGAAGATGATGAGCTCACTTCTAGTGAAGTGCCTTGTGGTGTGAATCATGAAAGTAGTGTAGTTCATACGGGCTATACTTATTATACTAACCCACTATGGTGTGAAGATTGTCCTCCTAAAGATGGAAATTACTTCTTGAAATGTGAGAGTATTCTTATTAGGAAGGATTATGTTGAGCAGGAATGTGATACTTATTTTCCAATTATCTGTTATTCTTTATATGTTCCAATTCTTGAGAGTACTTATGACAACGATCTTGAAATAAATAGTGATATGGCTACGAGGGAACCTTAGATAAAGTAAATTTGCATGAAACCTTTCTTTTACCTATATTTACTTTTGATGATGCATGTATTTGTGTTGTCAATATGACCTATGATGATAATGACACCCTGAGGAATGTGCATATGCCCTTGATCCTTATTTATGGTCAATCTTTCTATTTGACTCTGGTAAACATTTGGAAAGGGGTGATTGGGATTTATACTACTTAATACTTTGTCAAGATGACAAGGAAAATTTAATTAAGGTCATTAGCCTTCTTCCTTATGAAAAAAGGTCTTTCTTGAGGATCTACAATCTACTTGATGGACCAAAGTCGTGTATGGGGGAAATTTCCAATGCGGAGTCATGTCCCTTCAAAAGGAAATACTATGAGGGATTTTTTGCCGTTCTTGAATTAGAAAGGGAGTTGTACTTATCTGAATATAGAGTTAATGTTTGTCCTTATGCTTTGTCCTGTTATCAAAATCTCGTAAGGAGCCAACTATCTTTTACCTTGTGGGATTATAAACCAATTCTTGTACAACATGATACATGGTTATATGTTAAGTTTTTACAGCCTTGACAAAGTGATAAAACTGTTAGTTTTAGTGCTAGTCCTCATGCAATGAGGATATTATCGTGTCTTGTCTTCCCTTGGCTAAGCTATCCAATTATGCTAACATTCGAGGACGAATGTCCGTAAGGGTGGGAGGATGTGACACTCCCACATCTTATATGGACAATTCTAATGTATATGGAACATGATATTATTTTGCAGAAGGAACACCAATTATAAAAGTGCCTAACTTTTAGACTAGAGGGCTATATTTATGTCTAACGCTTAAGATGAGTGAGTATATATAAATTTTAAGCCAAATTTAGGGGATCATAGTCTTAAACAAAGCGAAAGAGTGAGGTCTACTTGTGGGACTTAGGAAGTTACAAGGTGATTCACCTATGTGCTTAGCTTAAATACGCTAGATAGATGGAGACGATGCCCAATAATTAATTTTTCCAAGTCTAATAATGAACAAACCCCAATTTAAGGGTATAATTTTTGGCCCATAGTTTAGCATCGTAAAGGGACAATATTTATAGCCTAAGATGAATAGAAAAAGGGCCCAGCCACATTCACAATCCACTTGATGATTTGGGCTAAAACTAAGTGAACAAAAAAGAGAAAAATGGGTAGCCAAGGCCTAAAAGGGACAAACAGTTGCATCACCACCTTCATAAAGTAAGGCTTAAAATGCAAAAGAAATTCGGCCAAGAGGTCCTATTAAAAAGGATTAAAAGCAGCTCATTTAAGCCATTTCAACTTGGATAAAAAATTTCACCATAAAGTAAGGCTTAAAATGCAAAAGAAATTCGGCCAAGAGGTCCTATTAAAAAGGATTAAAAGCAGCTCATTTAAGCCATTTCAACTTGGATAAAAAATTTGACCATAAAGTAAGGCTTAAAATGCAAAAGAAATTCGGCCAAGAGGTCCTATTAAAAAGGATTAAAAGCAGCTCATTTAAGCCATTTCAACTTGGATAAAAAATTTGACCATAAAGTAAGGCTTAAAATGCAAAAGAAATTCGGCCAAGAGGTCCTATTAAAAAGGATTAAAAGCAGCTCATTTAAGCCATTTCAACTTGGATAAAAAATCTGACTTTCTAGGTTCCATTTTCCTCTCTTTCAACTCATACAAAGCAACCCTCACAACCTTACTAGGGTTCCTAAAGAAGCTCTCAACCTTAAAGGTAAAGGTAAGTAAAGATACTTTTGTATTTAGTATGGTATTTTTCATGAAAATAAGGGAAATAGGCTGGTTATACTTGTGCTAGAATTTTGGACAACATGTGTTCCAAAGATTGTTGTACACTTTTCTTGTTTATTAATAGGCTTTTCTCTTATTGGTTGGCTGAATTATGAAGTAAGATTTATGCTTTTAACAAGGTTTTGTTCTATAGTGATGTAACAAGGCTGCTCACCATTTTTATCTTCCGCAAATATGAGTTCTTGTATGATATCTTAATTTTGCTCTTAGTAGAAACTTGTGGGCTTGTAATTAGGAATTGTTGTTTCATGTCCTCCATCTACTTTGGGACTATTTTTGGACTGTTTTTGGACTGGTTTTATCTATAAATATGTTGGAGATAGTTTGGTTGAAGTTGAAACAGGTTTGGGATTGTTGACTTCAAAATGTAGCGAGAAGACGTAATGTTATGTTACCTGCTTGTGTGATGGGTAGAATTGTTATGTTTTGTACTTTGTGAACTGTTTTAAGATAGTTATGAGACTAAAATAAGCTAGACATGACATTTATATGAGAATATGTATTAGAAAATACGATTACAGGTGGAAAGTTTGAAAGAATACTCTTGGGTTAATAATTACAAGCTTGCTGCCTGAGTGTTATTTTTTTTCTGAAATTTTACTACAAAGATATGTTTATTAGCTACTAATACTAGTCTTATCACCTATTCTATTTTAGATAAATATTTGGGGGAAAGACAGGTTACTTTGAGTTAATAATGAGGTCATACAACGAGGTATGTAAGGCTACTCTATTTCGTATTATTTGTAAAGCTAGATCCTTCCTTAGCACAGAGAGGCACTTAAAAACTCTAACATAACTAATAAATGTGTCTCGAATCATTAACATCTTTATTTGGTCCCATACGTAGCCATCGTCAAATTTGTATACAACTTGGATATCATGATACATGAGTTCCATTTTTGCTAAGTAAAGTTCCTGTGTTGTTTCATCTCTTATGCATTTCATTTGTTGTGGAACTTACTCTTCTCATTGTGGTATTATCTTGTATTATTGTTTATATGTCACACATTATATTTATAGTCCTACTAACCCAATACTCATTTAAATGTGAAATACTCCATACTTAGCCATTTTTTAACTCTAGAACTCACAAAACCCTTTCTAAAACCTCTCCAAGACTATCAAAATCCCCACTCAAATTCAAGGATCTCAAGAAAAACATTGGATTTAAAGGACCCAATCCAAGCTTGAACTCTCCTTCAAGTTACTCTAGGAAATTCAAGATTTAAGGTATATGGGTCTTCATCCATGGGTCCTTTCACCAATGGAACCCAACACTCTCTTTCTATAAAATTTCATTATTTCAAGTTTTGATTCTTCAGGGCTACTTCTTATTATGCATTATAAATATGAATCATGTTGGGTTTTTATCAAGTATTGGTTGATTATGCATGAATATCTAATCTCAGATTTTTCTATCAGTTGATTTACATCTATTGAAGTTATGCATGATGTGAACAATGAAAACTATGAACCATTATGAATTTTTGAGATGGATTTCATGATACCCAAAATGAGGGTTTTACTACAACACTAGTGGGTTGATTTGAATTACTTTGAAATGAGTTGATTTTACTCCTTGTTGTTTTATACTCTTGAATTGCATGATTTTGAACATGTGTCCATATACCCACCATGTGTTTCATTAAATTACATGACAAGGATTTCCAAGTAAAAGATGGATTATTGCATGATTTACAAGTCAAGTAATTTCATGATAATTATGGGCTCCCAAACATGTATTAAATTCAAGAAAAGTATCTATAATTTTACAAGTGACAAGTTGAGACCTCCTTCAAGATTCTACCCTCTTGTGAGTCATTCATGTCAAGTTGAGGGGTCAAGCATGATTTCTATTTTTTCCTCATATTCAAGTTAAGCTCACTAGTAGGGGTCAAGCATGTTAATGAGCTATCATATCTCTTGCAAGTTATTCATATTATGAACTTTATTTCAAGTATTCTATCGGATTAGGCTTAGCACTGATTAAGGCTTAAAATGGAAGCCCGACACAAGGGGTCCTTATATAAAGTCTTTAGTCTTTAAACTATACGCCACCATAGGATTATATTATTTCCCTAAATGGGCTTTACTAATGGATCCATCTAGTTCATACTTTCCCCTCATGTGGGGTCGGTTTACCTTGGCAAGTAGACCACACTTTGTCGGGGGGGGTGTCATGCCTCGATCAGTTGCTGAGGGGGTGTCATGCTTCAGATTTCAAGTTGTAGCTCGCTTGATCTATGTCGTTTAAGGTCTCCTCCCATATATGTATTATATATTATGCAAAATAAATATTTTACATGCATGTTTTATTACAAACACTGATCATACATGTCATATTAAGATTATATCTATGAGTAGCAAAACGAACCCAACCCGTTAATGTTTGGGCGGATTAATAACCTGCCCAAGTACCATTTTGACCCATTTAAAATCGGGTTGATATGCAATCCAAATTAATTCAAGAGAGATATCGTTAAAATATTTTCAAAAATATTTTTTTTCAATTTGATATGTTTTATATAGCCATAATAAAGAAAAATATAATTTAGTCAAGTACTAAAATATTGAAAAATAACAATTAAAATATGTAAAAAACTAGTAACAATTGGGTCGTGTTGGTTCTTGACCTGCTCTATACACCATTTTGACCTAACCCAGTTTGACCCAAGCAAATTCGAGTTCGGTTGGGTCTTGACCCTTTATATCCCATTCAAATTTAACCCACCTCGCCCAACTGCCAACCCTAATTATATCCATTGCCTATATGTACGCATTTTTGAATATTATGGCTTATGTCTTTGTTGCATTACACCGCACATACTTAGTACATTCCAAGTACTAATGCATACCCTATCCCAACATGACATTACCATGTATCGATCGTTGCTCCTATCGATCATACTCCTCCTCGTAGTTAGTTTGGTTCTTGAAGAAAGTACTTGGTGATTCCTCAACTCCGAGGATAATATCTATTTTATTCATGCTATGATGAGACTTCTTCTTTATATTGGATACTTATTATTATAAGGGTAAGCTCGAGAAATGTCTTGGCCCCCGCTCCATTCATAAGTAGAGGTGTTGTTAGATACTATGTTTGTATATGCTTATGAGCTCAACTGTTCTTATGTTTATATGATTATAAAAGACATCCCTTAGTCCCACTTCCCTTTTGATTAATTGACTCTTGTTATTTGTAACACCCTATGCTATGCATTGGATAGTTCTATCCATATGACTCTTTACATGTCCTTATTGTATAAGCAACGAATCAAGTTCCATATTTGCGTAGTGGTGATCTAAATTCGATAAATGGTGTTGTGACGCCTTAACATGTTTGATATTTTAGGTTAAAGCATTGAGTTACACCAAGAGGGAGTGATGTTCAAAAAAATAGAACAAGATAAGTGGGTTACTTGCTCGACTTAATTAAGTTACTAGGTGTACCACCTACTTGAGCTATATGGATCTAGTTAAGGTATCCAAGGATAATGAGTCAGATTTAAGCCTATGTTAGTGGACTCACTTGAGGCCCAAACTAAGTATGAAAAATGAAAATGAAAAAGGGGAAGCCCAACTTCCAAAGTTGCTAAGGCCCAAGTAATTAGATCAACAAAGGATATAGCAAGTAGGTGTGTCACCTACTTTGACCTTTTTGAGCAGCTTGATATACATAAGCAGCTGTATCACTTACTTGGCCATTAAGTGGCTGAAAATGAAAAAATAAAGAGGTTCTAAGGGATTATTTTAAGGGCCAAAAAGGTCTTGTAAAAGGCAAGTTTAGCTGGACATTTTATTCATTTTAACACACCCAAAAAGTAGATTAAACTCTAGCTTCCTCTTCTCATTCAAGGGTTGATAAATAGTAGCCTTTAATTCTTTTAGGGTTCTTGAGGAGACCCTCCTTGTTGCAGGCTAAGGTGAGTTCATACCTATAATTTATCTTAATTTTGTCATGAAAGATAAGGATAAACATGTTACTTCATCTTAAATAAGGGTATATTGCAGAATATTCTCCCAAGTTTGTACTCATTCCTCTTGATTGATAAAGGAATTTTGGCTTGATGTTTGGTTAAATGTGAAGAGAAATTAAAGTTCTTGAAGAAACTGAGTTAAAAAGGACAATTTATATGAATTGAAGTATGTTACTACCACATCATTATTTTCCTTCGAAAGGTTAAGTATGATATTTTAAGCATAAGTTCGGTAACAACTCATGGGAGGATGATCAGGAACTATTATCTCATGTGCTCCATGTACATTGGCCTGTTTTGGGACTGTTTGGGTGTACAAATGTGTCGAAACCAGTTTGGTTAATGTTGGGAAATTGTGTGAATTGTTGGTATTGAAATATAAGAAAATGGTGCAAGTTACAGTACTTAATTATGCAATATGTGGAGTTGCTATGTGCTGCACTTTCTAAATTATAGTAAGTGTATTATGGAACTAAAAATAAGTTGAGGTGCTATGTGTACAAAAATATGCATTACACAAATGCAATTAGAGGAGGAAGGTTGAAAGAACACCCTTAGGTTGGTAATTACGAATTTGCTCCCTGAATATTATTTTGGGTAAGATTAGAGTACCAACACGTGTTTATAAGCTAGTAATGCTCGTTTTATCACCCAATATAATGGAGATAAACACTTGGCAAGAAAAATGGTTACTTCAAGGTAATAATATTGTTGTACAACAAGGTATGTAAGGCTATCCAATTTCATATTCTTTAGCATGAAATCAGATATTGGTGTTACTATCAACTGGTAAACTTCTCAAGTGCTATTCCAGTAGTGGCAATGTAGTTTATCAGTGACCTGTAGCTTTTTCTTCCAAGAATTAGCATGACAAGTCTACTTTTGTGCTTGAAGACAATTGAGCCATTTGAACTCCTAAGTAGTATGTGAATGTCACACTTGTTTCCTATATTGTTGTACTTCCTTAAGAGACTATTATCTTATTATATGTTACTGGTTTGTAGCTTTGAATCTTAAAGATTTTCATGACCATCAAAGTAACAATCTCAAAGTATTAAAGAATAACTTGAAGACTGTCCACACATGGGTGGCAGCCAGGGGCAAGAACCTAGCATGGGTCGATCTAACTTAGGTTACGATGGTGGCAGCCCAGAGGTGAAAGCCTAGCATGGGTCGATCCCAATCTATATAGCTACAAGGACAATATCCTAGGGGTTAAAACGCTTAGCAATGGTCATCCTCTTTTACCACTGATTAGCTGGTCATTTGTATTACATGTCTAAAGAAATTATAACGCACTTAAAAGTAATCAAAAATATAATGCACATGGTCCCACACGTACAACACAGGTGGTCTTTACTATGATTTGTGCATTTATATCTTGCTACTTGATTTTACTTAAACTCTCATTTTACATATGCTTTGCCTTCCATATTCAGTACCTTATTTCGTGCTGATGTCCCTCTTAGGGGATGCTGCAATTCATCCTGGAGGTATAAGTACTCCAGCTAGTAGATCTCCAGTGTAGATACACTCGACACTCAACTTCTTTTGGTGAGCTCCAACTTGATCTGGGCTTTACTGAGTCTTTAGTATATGTGTTTTGGTATTTTATAATAGTTCAAGTAAAGTGGAGGCTTTCCTGAACTATGGTAAGGTCTTCTATTTTATAGAGGCTTTGTAGACTTATTGTACATAGTTTAGTTGAATCTTGTTTCCAAATAGTTGTGGCTTCAACGACCATGTCTGGTATGTAAGTTTTTTTGAACTTTTAAACTATCGTTAGAAGTAACTTTTCACTGCTTGTGGTTTTCACAGTCATATACATGGTGACCACAGGTTATAAGTTGGTTCTCTTATGTCTTGTGGGCACCGAGTGCCTGTTCGTCCTTATAGATTTAGAGCCATGACAAAAGTGGTATCAAAGCGGGTTATCCTAGGGAGTGCACAAAACCGTGTTAATGTAGAGTCTTGCTTATGGGTGTGTTGTCCACCACATCTATAAACATGAGGCTACAAGATATTTAGGAGTTTTCTTTTTTATTTCATTTCCTAGATCATGCCGTACAACCATTATCATAGGTGGATTATATCTAACCCCTAAATTGTTTATTTTATATATAGCAAAAGGTGCCAGTCACAAGGAGAAGAAGTATAGGTAAGCAAATAGGTCTTGGAGAAGGGACCATCCAATCACGAGCTAGACCTACCCAAAGTGAGATTTTAGATGAGTCCTTATCATAGAGTTCCCTGACTTCTCCACCTCTAGAAGAGCTAAGGAGGGAAACAGTACCTCTAGAGTCTCCTATTAATGCTACTAAGCAAGATTTGAGGAATGTGGTCCAATTATTGACTCGTATATTTGTTGGTCAAGGTCAAAGTAAAGAAGGTCCACTTGTAGGTATCGATAGTGCAGATAGGGTAGCTAACATACAGGTATGCGACTTTCTTAATTTGGATACTCCTTCATTCACCAGGCAAGATCCCCAAGAAGATCCACAAGGCTTTGTCAACCAAATCCAACGGACCTTGGATGTTATGCATGTAAGTGGTATAGAAGTTGTTGAGCTAGCAACATGTAGATTAAAAAGGATGGTTGTGTTATGGTATGAAACATGAAAGTAATGCAAGGGTGCAGATGCACCTCCAATTATTTAGGAAGAGTTCAAAAAGGCATTTCTTGACAACTATTTTACATTGGAGATTGAGAGGCCCATGCAGACCAATTCTTAAATCTTCACCAAGGAGGTATGAGCGTGAGAGATAGTCTTCAATTTAATTCCTTAGCTAGGTATTCCTAATATGGTTGCTATTTTGGAGGATTGAGTTCATTAATACGTGAAGAGATTAGATCCCTACCTTGTTAGAGATTGCACCATTGTGTCCTTGAATAAAGACATTGATATAGCGAAAAAGTGAACTTTTGAACAAAAGTTGGAGGATCAAAGGGATGTAGGAGGACCCAAGAGTCGAAAAGAGCACAGTCCGAGAGGGCTAGATCAACGGGGCAGTTTACACCATCCCAAGGTGACTTTAGGCCTATATTTTCTAATAGACCACCCAGACCATCATTTTCTTACTCTACAGATAGTGTATCAGCTCGATATCAAGGATCTAGGGGAAATCAATTTGGGCAACAAGGCGAAATCCAACGGTTCACGAACAACAGAGCACCAAGAGCAAGGAAGGATGAACTAATCAAGACCTCCTCAATAGCCTTGTAAGCAATACAAGAGGACTCATCTAGGTGAAAGCAGATTTAGGATGGATGTTTATTTTTTTTGTCGTACACCAAGTCATATGATGAGAAATTACCCTCAACGGGATACAGGTGGTATGGCCACAACTATCGAATCAGTTATTGCATTATCATCAATAATGCCCCTTTATTAGGTAGAGGTCCATAATTGTCTATGGTCATGGCAGGGGTGCTAGAGGGGCATCTAGTTCTAGTGGAGCTCAAAATCATATGTATACTCTAGGAGATTGACAAAATTTGGAAGCTTCCCCAAATATGGTTAGAGGTATATTGTCCATCTTTTCACATATTGTATATGCATTAATTGACCCAAGATCTACTCTATCATATGTTACTCCATTAATTGCTAGGAAGTTCCAAAAAGTAGCTGAATTATTGATTAAACCATTTGAAGTGTCTATGCTAATTAGTGAGTCCATTACCACTAGAAGGGTCTATCATAATTGCATAGTAATAATTTGTGATCGTGACACATTGGCTGACCTTGTTGAGGTAGAAATGGTAGATTTTGATGTTATAATGGGCATGGACTAGTTGGGTTCTTGTTATGCCATGGTGGATTGCAGAACTAAGATGGTGCAGTTTCATTTCCCAAAGAAGGTAATCCTTGAATGGAAAGGTAATATTGAGGTGCCAAGAGGTAGGTTTATTTCCTATTTTAAGGCAAGGAAGGTGCTGTCTAAATGTTAAATATGCTATTTAGTAAGGGTGAAAGATATAGATACAGATCCCCAATCCTTCAATCTGTTCTGGTGGTGAATGAATTTTCAGATGTATTTCCTGAAGATCTTGCAAGTTTGCCTCCTGAATGAGAAGTTGAGTTTGGTATTGATGTGCTTCAGATACACAACCTATATCCATTCCCCTTATAGAATAGCTCTAGCAAAATTATGGGAGTTAAAGGAGAATTAAAATATTTTCTAGAGAACATAATTATAAGGCTTGGTATGTCCCCTTGGGGAGCACCAGTTTTATTTGTATGCAAAAATGATGGCTTGTTGAAGATGTGCATTAACTACTGATAGTTAAATAAGGTGATGATAAAGACCAAATATCTCCTCCCTAGAATTGATGATTTATTTGATCAGTTACAAGGTGCTATGTGTTTTTCAAAGATTGACTTGAGGTCAGGATATCACCAAGTGAGTCAGAAATCAAGATATACCCAAGACAACTTTTTGGAAACTGTATGGCCATTTTGAGTTCTTAGTCATGTCATTTGGGCTAATAAATGCACCAATAGTTTTTATGGATTAGATGAATAGGGTGTTTCAGCTATTTTTTGATATATTCGTGGTAGTATTCATAGATGACAATTTGGTGTGTTCAAGATCAAAAGAGGAACATGCTAAACACCTACAAATTGGTGTATGACAATTTGGTGTATTACAAATTCATCGTGATCATAAGTTATATGCAAAGTGTTCTAAGTGCGAGTTTTGGTTGAAATCGGTGGTAATCCTGAGGCACATTGTATCTGATGAAGGAATAATGGTTGATACACAAAAGATAGAAGATATGAACAACTGGCCAAGACTTACAACACCTACAGAGGTTCGTAGTTTCCTTGGCTGGCAAGTTACTGTAGGAGGTTTGTTGAAGGATCTTCTGATATTTATACACTGTTAACAAAGCTAACACATAAGGTAGGCATGCTCCAATAGAGTGATGTATGTTAAAGAAGCTTCTAAGAGCTGTAAAATAAATTGATGACAACACCTGTATTGGTACTTCCTGAAAGAATAGAAGGTTAAGCAGTATATTGTGTTGGTTTGGGAGTGGGTTTAGGATGTTTCTTGATGCAACAGGGTAAAGTAATAGCTTATGCCTCAAGGCAGTTGCGTCTACATGAGAAAAACTATCCAACCCATGATTGGAGTTAGCAGTAGTTATATTTGCCCTGAAGATATGACGCCACTATTTGTATGGAGTTCATGTTGACATATATACTGATCAAAAGAGTCTATAATACATCTTTATGCAAAAAGACCTGTATCTAAGGCAATGAAGGCAACTTGAGTTATTAAATGATTACATCCCTAAAGCACTATCAACTCACAGGGAATTACCTTATATTTTGCATTACCCCGTAAAGGCAAATATAATGGTGGATGCTTTAAGCCATAAAACAATGGACATTACGAAATTCATGGCTCAATGCCCAAATTGTCAACAAGTTAAGTAGAGCACCAAAAGCCGGGAGATTATATGAAGCATGTAGAACTTCTAATTTGGAAGTGGGACAAGATCACATGGATTTTATTACAGGGTAACCTTGCTCATTTCGGAAGTTTAACTCCTAAAATGACCCCAAAAAGTATTCGAAAATATGCCTCAAAAGTGCTCAGAATTGTAATTTCAATATATCTCAACATCTGCCCCAAATATGGTTAGAGGTATATTGTCCATCTTTTCACATATTGTATATGCATTAATTGACCCAAGATCTACTCTATCATATGTTACTCCATTAATTGCTAGGAAGTTCCAAAAAGTAGCTGAATTATTGATTAAACCATTTGAAGTGTCTATGCTAATTAGTGAGTCCATTACTAAAGGGGTCATATTGAGTGGAAAATGAGTCTAAATCCGATTTAAGAGCAACCATAGCAAAATTCAAAAATTGCAAAAATTGTGATTTCTAGTGAATAGTCCGCACCCATGGCGTGATTTTCCAAGGGTGCGCTCTTGTTTATTTTTTTGTGAAGTTTTTCAAGTTTGGTCCAAGGCTTTTGAGTCTTGAGCCTAAGTTTTCCCATATATGAAAATACCTATACTTAGCCATATTTAACCCTCATAACATTCAAGACATTCCCCAATACTCACTCAAACACTTAAGCTCATATTTCTTTACAAAATCAAGTCCTCAAAACTCATCAAGATCTTAAGGTTCTCATTCAAGCTTGAAGTTTCCATCTCAAATCTTCTTCAAGGATTCTCCAAAAGCTAAGATATGTGGGTTTCATTCATGGGTTCCTTTCACCCATGATTCTTAAGCTTCATTTTACCCTAAATTGCATGATTTAATGTTGACTTACTCATGGGTCTTATTTATTATGAATTTCACTGACATTATGTTGGGGCTTCATGAAATTGGGATTGTTTTAGCATGTTTTGAGCTATGAATCTAAGATCTATAATGAGATTTTGATGAAGGTTTTTGATGTATATTGCTTGAAGGTGTTACCAAGTATCTAGTGATGGTTCTACACTGAATTTTCTAGCATGATTCAACTCTTTAATTGCATGGTTTTCTTGAGGTTATTACAAAGTATCTATTGATGGTTTTACACTGAATTTTATAGCATGATCCCACTCTTGAATTGCATGGTTCTACACTAGCACTACACCCGACAAGTGTTGGATAAAATGTCTGGTTATGATTTATTGAGGAATTGAAGGTGCAATGCATGTCTTATGAGTTGAATGACTATATGATGATGAAAGTAATGCATGTATGAGTTATTTTCATGAAGAAGTACCTACGGTGTTGCAAGTAGGTTGTTGGGTTCCCATGTTTGTTGTGCTCTTGAGAAAATAGAGAAGGTCCTCCCTTGTTGCTTGAAATGTAATGGTTTGATATATGATATTATGTCTATAGTGTTGGGAAAATAACCAAGCCTCACTAAGAAGGTGTAGGCCTGGGTAACCTTGTTGAGGGGTTTGAATCTCGATAGCCCATGATATTATGTCTATAGTGTTGGGAAAATAACCAAGCCTCACTAAGAAGGTTGTAGGCCCAAGTAACCCTATTGAGGTGTTTGTACCTCAATTGGCTCACTCGAGAGATGGCAGGCCCGAGCAACCATGTCGAGGGATTTGTACCTTGATAACCATGTTGGGAGGTTTTTACCTTATCAACCATGTTGGGTATTTGTACCTCATCAATCATATTAGGGGGTTTATACCTCATCAACTATATGAAGGAGTTTTTACCTCATGCACCTCTCCCAGGAGGTGCTAGGCCTTGGATATTTACTAATATGGTGTCTCCTTACACATGTCTTATGTTCTACATAAGCATGGTTTACTTCAAGCATCATCCATACATGCCATATCGCTATATGCTTATTCATTTCCTATGCCTACACATGTAATATGTTCTATATAAGTATTTGTTACTTCAAGCATCATTCATATATGTCACATTATTATTATGCTATCCATTGCTTACGACTATGCATTTTGCCTATGTTGTCTATTTATTATTGCATCGCATCCTACATACTTAGTATATTCAAATGTACTAATGTATACTTTATGCCTATATGATGTCACTATGTAGGAAATGAAGCCCCGTTTGAGCATCTTCCTCCATGTGGCTAGTACAATTTCTCTCAAGTTTATTGGTGAGTCCTCCATTCTAGGGACCGTGCTTATGATCTCATGTAATGTTCTTAGACTATCTTTCTTTTATGTATACATTGACTACTAGGGTGAGCCCGATTGCTTGACTTGGCCCCCGCTCTTATTTATGTATTAAAGGTGTTGTTGGACATGTCATGTGTAATGTTATGAGGTTTGACTCTCTCTTAACTCTTGTTGTTTATGATACAAAAAATATCCCTTTGCGCCGGTTATGCCTATTTACTATGTCTGATTGTTATTTTATTGCTTCAGCGACCAAGGATGTGTAATGATGTGCTAAGAGGCTTACTTGGGGTCCCTTTGGGTTCCCCTTGCGCTGTGTCACATCTAGGACATAGACTTGGATCGTGAAAAACTTGTTATCAAAGCACTAGGTTGTTAATGGTCCTTGGCATCCAACTCTCCAAGGAGGGCCCATCGGTTTGCTAGGTTGGGATTTAGGTTGGAAGAGGTTGATAATGGTGTTGTTGTTATTGTTGATGGTTCTAAATCTTCCTTGGTTGAGTAGGTGAAAGCCTAGCAAGACCTTGATCTCTCATTGTTAGAATTGAAGACCTTAGTTGGTGTTGGGAGAGTAGAGGTTTTCTCCCAAGGAGGAGATGGTACACTTAGATACCAAGGTAGATTGTGTGTGCCTTGTGTTGATGGCTTAAGAGAGAGGATTCTTGATGAGGCCAATGGTTCTTCCTATTCTATTCACCCTGTTTCTACTAAGAAGTATAGAGATTTGTGAGAGGTGTATTACTGGGGAGGCATAAAGAGAGACATTACCAAATTTATTTTCGAATGTCATAGTTGCCAACAACTCAAAGCCGAACATCAAATGTCGGGCGCCCTCACCCATGACATAGAGGTTCCTACTTTGAAATTGGAAGAGATTAATATAGACTTTGTAGTTGGGTTGCCCAAGACTAGAAAAGGTTTTGATTCCATTTGGTCTGTGGTTGATAGGATGATGAAATTGACCCACTTTCTACCAGTTAAGACCATATATGAGGCAGAAGATTATGTTAGGTTGTACATTCGTGACTTGGTGAGGTTACAAGGGGTTCCTTTATCCATTATATCGTATTGTGGTGCTCAATTTACTTCATATTTTTAGGGGTCTTTCCAAACGTGTCTTGGTATGAAGGTTAAACTTAGTATGACCTTCCAACCTCAAATGGATGGCCAAGCCAAAAGAACTATCCAAACACTTGAAGATATGCTAAGGGCTTGTGTGTTAGAGCTTAAGGGTAATTGGGATGATCATCTTCCATTGATTGAGTGTGCCTACAACAATAGCTATCATTTTAGCATCGGTATATCTCCTTTTGAGGCTCTCAATAGTAGACATTGTAGATGACTGGTTGGATGGTTTGAAGTTGCAGAGGTGGCTAAGTTGGGACCAGATCTGGTTATGGAGGCACTTGACAAGATTCAGATGATTGGGTAAAGGTTGAAGACAGCCCAATGTCACCAAAAGTCCTATACCAATGTGAGGAGAAGGGATCTTGTATTCAAAGTTAGTGAATAGGTTTATTTGAAGGTGTCACCCATAAAGGGTGTGGTTCATTTTGGTTAGAAGGGCAAGTTGAGTCAATGATATATGGGTCCTTTTAGAGTAATGGGGAGGATTGGCTAGGTAGCTTATCAGTTGGAATTGCCTAGAGAGATAGATTTGGTTCATCCGTTCTTTCATGTATCCATGTTGAGGAAATATGTGGGAGACGTTAATGCTATTGTGCCCCTTGATGTTGTGAGTGTTGTTGAAGACAATTTTACCTACAAAGAAGTTTTGGTTCAGATTTTGGATAGACAAGTAAAGAGGTTAAGGAACAAGGATGTGACTTCTGTTAAGGTCCATTAAAGGAATCAACAAGTTGAAAGAACTTCTTGGGAGGCCTAAGCGAACATGCAAAAATGATATCCTCATCTTTTCTACACCACTCTAGCCTAACTTATCAATCTAAGTCCCCTATGTGATTTCAAGTCTAAGTTCAACCCATGACATTTGCATACATTCATATTTAAATTGACAAGTTCATGATGATTTTACACTTATATTGAGATTCTTTTGAAATGATGTTTAAGTGCATTGTTGTATCCTTATGCAGGCTGAATTTGTCATTTTTATCTCTTTTATATATGTTTCTTTGATATTTGGTGATGAATATTCCCAAGGGGGAGATATTGAAACTACCCCAAAAAGTGCTTGAAAATGTTCCTAAAAAGTGCTCGGAATCGTAATTTCTATGTATCTCAAAATTCGTGGGTGATATCAAAAATTCGACTTCATATTCTTGTTCAGGGGGTTAAATAAAGTGGGGAATGGGTCTAACCCCGATTTAAGAGCAGCCATAGCAAAATTTGAAAATCACAAAAATGCAATTTCAGTGACCAGTCTGCGCTCCTGGCGCAACCTGCCAAGGACGTGCTCCTATGTTTCTTTTGTTCAATTTTTCAAGTCGGTCCAAGGATCTTGAGTATTGGGACTAAGTGTTCCCGTGCATGAAAATACTTATACTTATCCATATTTTACCATCATAATATTCAAGACGTTTTCCAATACTCACTCAAACACTTAGACTCATATTTCTCTCCAAACTCAAGTCCCCAAAACTCATCCAGATATTAAGGTACTCATTCAAGCTTTAAGTCTCCATCTCCAATCCTCTTCAAGAATTCTCCCAAAGCTAAGGTATGTGGGTTTCTTTCATGGGTTCCTTTCACCCATGATGCCCAATCTTTCTTTTACACTAAATTGCTTAATTTAAAATTGATTTACTCATAGATCTTATTTATTATGAATTTCGCTGCACACTATGTTGGGGTTTCATGAAATTGTGATTGTTTCAGCATGTTTTGATCTATTAATTTAAGATCTATTGTGCGATTTCATAAAGGGTTTTGATGTATATTTCTTGAAGGTGTTACCAACTATCTATTGATGGTTTTATACTGAAGTTTTTAGCATGGTTCAACTTTTGAATTGCATGGTTTTACACTAGCACTACACACCAGCCAAGTGTTCGATAAAATGTCAATTTATAATTTCTTGAGGAATTGAAGATCTAGTACATATTTTATAAGTTGAATGACTATATGTTGATGAAAGTAATGTATTTATATGATATTATCTCTATAGTTTGGGGAAAATAACCAAGCCTCACTTGGGAGATTGTAGGCTTGGGTAACCGTGTGGAGGGGTTTGTACCTCGATCGCCTTGCTCGAGAGGTGGTAGGCCCGTGCAACCATGTCGAGGGGTTTGTACCTTGATAACCATGTTAGGGGGTTTGTACCTCATCAACCATGTTGGGGGGATTTTACCTTATCAACCATGTTGGGGGGTTTGTACCTCATCAACCACATGAAGGCGTTTGTACCTCATGCGCCTCTCCAAGGAGGTGATAGGCCTTGGATATTCACTAATATGGTCTCTCCTTACACATGGATTATATTCTATATAAGCATAGGTTACTTCAAGCATCATTCATACATGCCATATTGTTTTATGATTATTCGTTGCCTATGTTATGCATTTTGTCTATGGTGCTTAGCACTTGTTGCATTGCATCCTACATACTTAGTACATTCAAACATACTAACACATACTCTATGCTTACATGATATCACCATGTAAGAACTGGAGCCCCGCTTGAGCGTCTTCCTCCATATGGCTAGTACAATTTCTCTCAAGCGTGTTGGTGAGTCCTCCATTACGGGAAGTATGCTTATAATCTCAGGCTATGTTCTAAAACTATCTTTCATTTATATATATGTTTACTATAAGGGTGAGCCCGATTGCTTGCCTTTGCCCTCACTCTTGTATATGTAGTAGAGGTGTTGTTGGACATGTCATGTGTAATATTATAAGATTTTACTGTCTTGACACTTGTTATTTATGATATGAAAGATGTCCCTTAGCCCTTCTTATACCTATTTACTATCTGTTGTTGTTATTTTATTGCTTCTGTGACCAACGGTGTGTAATGTTGTACTAAGAGGTTTACTTGGGGTCCCTTTAGGTTCCTCTTGCGTTGTGTCATATTTAGGCCCTAGGCTTGGGTCATGACAATGCCATATGGTTAGTTGTTGATAGACTCACCAAATGAACGTACTTTTTGCCAGGCAAACTACTTATATAGTTTAAGAGTATGCAAGATTATACATTGAAGAGATAATTCGGTTGCACAGAGTGCCAATCTCTATTATATCTGATAGGGGAGCTCAATCTAGTGCAATTTTTTGGAAGTAATTTCAGAGAAGTTTGGGGACACAAGTGAATTTAAGTACAACCTTGCACCCTCAAATAGATGGTCAACCAGAATTCACAATCCAAACACTTGAGGATATGCTTCGAGCTTGCGTGTTTGACTTCAAAGATAGCTAGGATGATCATTCGCCACATATCAAATTCACTTACAACGACAAATACCACTCAAGCATCAAAATGTAACCTTGTTAAGCCCTGTATGAAAGAAAGTGTTGGTCACCAATCGGTTGGTTTGAAGCAGGTCAAATAGCCTTATTTGGGCCAGATCATTTTCATCAAGATTTGGAGAAGGTTAAGATAATAAAACAATGATTAGCAATAGCTCAAAGTAAACAAAAATTATATGCAGATACTAGAAGAAGAGGATGATAATTTTCCATTGGAGATTGGGTGTTCTTGAAGGTGTCTCCAATGAATGGGCTAATGAGATTTGGTAAAAATGGAAAGCTTAGTCCCTGCTTCATAGGACCATATAAGATTGTTAAAAGAGCTACCTCTAGAGCTTTCTGTGGTTCATCTAGCATTTCATGTTTTGATGCTCAGAAAGTGCATGGTGACCCATCTTGTATCACTCCAACCAAATATGTACAGGTTACAGAAGGTCTCACTTATGAGGAAGTACCCACTGCTATTCCGGATCGACAAGTCAAGAAGTTAAGAAATAAAGAAGTAGCTTCTGTGAAAGTATTATGGAGGAATAAGCAAGTAGAAGAACTTACCTGGAAAGCGGAAGAACCAATGAAATCCAAGTACCCCCATCTCTTTCACTCCACCGAGAAGGATGAAAAAGTCAAAGTAGAGGCATTGACATGTAAGTATGTGCCTATATATATTATATGATATATAACGTAGGCTTGAACTTGTCTGGGCTGACTAACTATATTAACATTCAAGTACAAATGTTCCAAAGGGTGGGTGGGGGGAGTATGTAACACCCTATATTTTGCATAGGATAGTTCTATCTACATGATTCTTTACATGTCGTTATTGTATAGGCGATGAATCAAGTTTGAGTAGTGGTGATTTGAATTCGATAAAAGGTGTTGTGATGACCTAATGTATTCCAAGTCAAACCCAATGGAAGTATTTAACCTCAAGATAGAAAAGTATTCTCGAGTTCAAAGATTTAGGGTAAAGTATTGTGTTACAAGATAAGTGGGATGCTTGCTCGACTTAATTAAGCTAATAGTTGTACCACCTACTTGAGCTATATGGATCTAGTTAAAGTGTCCAAGGCTAATGGGTCAAATTTAAGCCTATGTTAATAGACTCACTTGAGGCCCTAAATAAGTAAGAAAAAGAAAAATGAAAAAGAGGAAGCCCACCTTCCAAATCTGCCAAGGCCCAAGTAATTAGCCCAACAAAACATAATTCAAGTAGTTGTGTCACCTACTTTAACTTTTTTGAGCAGCTTGACATACATAAGCAGCTGCATCACCTTCTTGTCCATTTAGTGGGTGAAAATGAAGAAAAATAAGTAGGTTCTAAGGAATTATTTTGAGGCCCAAAAGGGTCTTATAAACGGCAAGCTTTGCAAGGTAATTTATTCATTTTAACACACCTAAAAGTAGATTAAACTCCAGGTTTTTCTTCTCTCTCAAGGGTTAAAAAATAGCAGCCTTAAATTCCTTTAGGGTTGTTGAGGAGACCATCCTTGTTGTAGGCTAAGGTGAGTTCAAATACCTAAAATTTAGCTTAGTTCTATCATGAAAGATAAGGAGAACATGTTACTTATGCTGAAATAGGAGTATATTGCAGAATATTTTCCCATATTGCTACTCATTCCTCTTGATTGTTAAAGGACTTTTGGCTTCTTGTTTGATTTAAAGTGTAAAGAGAAATTGCAATACCTTAAGAAATTGAGTTAAAAAGGACAAGTTATATGAATTGAAGTATGTTACTGCCACATCATTATTTTCCTTCATAATAAGGTTAAGTACGATATTTTAAGCTAAGTTTAGTAAGAACTCAAGGGAGGGTGTCAGGAACTCCAAACCGAACTCGCCCATCCTTTTGGGCACAGGGGATCGTGTGTTGACTTTGCTATTGATGTGGTTGGTCTCATGTCTTCCATGTACATAGGACTATTTTGTTTCTATTTGGGTATATAAATGTGTTGAAACCAGCTTGGTTAATGTTAGGAAATTGTGTGAATTGTTGGTGTTGAAATATAAGAAAAGGGTGCAAGTTACACTACTTAATTATGCATTGTGTTGAGCTGTTATGTGCTGCACCTTGTAAACTATTGTAAATGTATTATGAAACTAAAAACAAGATGATGTGCTATATTTACACAAATATGTATTACACTAATGCAACTAAAGGAGGAAGGGTTCAAAGAACACCTTTAGGTTGGTAATTATGAATTTGCTTCCTGAATGTTATTTTTGGTATGATTGGATTGCCAACACGTGTTTATGAGCTACTAATGCTCGTTTTGTGACCCACTCTATTGTAGCTAAAAACTTGGAAGGAAAAGAGGTTACTTCGAGGTAGTAACAAGTTCGTACAGTAATAAGTCATAGAAATACAACTTTTGTAACGCTTTAAACAAAGGATTTTTGTGCTTTCTCAAGCAAAGTTGTTATTTTGCTGTGTGATTTTATTATTTTTCAAGAAAGCTGGTGAAGGCATGGTTAAATAAGTGAACTATAGAAAAATAAATGAAAATAAGCTTAAATGTGGGCTCAAGAAGGCTTTCACGGCCCATATAGTATCACATGGACCGTGAGAGGCCACGTGGATGAGCCCTTGGGCGACAAGAGCAAAAACAATGGAACCAAGTAAGAGCACACAAGGGCCCATATGACTCGTGTACCATCACACAACCCATGAGGCTCACCATGGCCTCACACTTGGTGGTAAATGACAATGACAAGGAGTGAAAGGAAAAAGCGGGGAGAGATTTAACTAAGCCACGTCCAATGGTACCCCTCACAGGCTGTCAAACTCGATACAGGCCATGCAACACCTCATCAAAATGATGTGAATTGAGCCATTACCAGCCAATGTTGAAGAATTTGCGCAAGTGGCATGAGACGAGGCCCATCACAGGCTGTGTGACCAACCACGGTCCGTGACATGGGCCGTGATGAATCATGAAAGGGGTAAAAATGCAAAGGCAAGGGAGGTGGCTCATTTAACGAAGTATCAACCCTTACACGAGTTGTGTCGATGCACATGAGGAGTGATGCAGTGGAGCAAGTTTTATTGACCAAGTATAGCCACATGGACTGTTTCACAGTCCATCTCTCGTCACACGAGCCGTATGGATGCTTGTATCCATGCCAATGTGGTTTTTCCTATTTTTATCGTCTCATGCGTTGTGTCGTGGCCCGTGCCCATGCCGACATAACTTTTCCTATTTTAAATCGGATTAGGTTTTCCTTGTATATAAATATTATTTTTATTTTGTTTTTAGTCTTGGATAGCTGGAGACAAAGAACACAACAAAATACTATTTTGCTTGTAATTTCATTGAACCTTATGGATTTCAATTATCTTGTTCAAGATTGTAATTTGTGGATTCACTAATTCTTCAATAGCAAATTCTTTATTATGAATTCTTTATATCATTGTGGGTTATCTTTATTGATCATGCTAGGCTAAACCCACAATTAGGGTTGTTGAAACCATGACAAACCAATAAGATAGGCGAATATGAGGTAAATCTTAGGATTGATTAGCATATATATCATAGTAATCTTTACTTTGATTTCTTCCTCAATGAGTCAATGCATCAGGGTAAGCGTGTAGTCATTAGATGCCCGAATGGGATGTCTTGATTTGGAAAATAGTTCTATGATAGAGATTCGAGATTTTTAACCTAGTCTAAGTACTTAAGACCGAGAGGTGAGAGTATTGTGCGATTGACAACTAGGGTTAGTAAGTATCCATTCTGAGACTGAAAGGTGATGAGCGATATGCATATAAGAAAGATCAAAAGGTGAATTAGGTGTTACATTTATTTTTAGATTTTATATGTGTAATCATGAACAAGTTTACCATATAGATGTCATGGGGAAGACAATCCTAACTTCACATTAATTTTATGAACTCCAGCAGTCCTTCTACTAGTTTGTTACATTATTTTAATAATCCAATTTAAAAAATGAATCATCTGAGATTCTAGGGGTCAGTTAGCAAGCACTTAGGCTATGATTATTTCCATTGTCTATTTCTGGTGCGGCGACAATGTAGCTGAATGAGCTTCCACATGATTCCATCTATACAATGGGAGAGTTAAAAGAGGTACTCTTGGAAAGGTTCTTTCCCGCACTAAGACAGTTGAAGATCACAGATGACATTAGGTATCACAAGCAACTATCGAATGAAGCACTACAAGAGACTTGGGAGAGATTCAGGTAGAAGCTTAGATAGTGCCCCAATCATTATCTCATAGATGAGCACTTGAAGGCAATCTTCTACAGGTCTTGCAACTTTGTGACGAAGCCTATCATTGATGCTGCTTCTGGAGGATCGTACATATCTAGGACATTCCCAGACATAGTGGTGATCTTAGATCAAGTAGCCAAAAATAATAGGGCATTACTACAGATGGAGACTATTTGGGGTTCATCTTCGAGATGATAGTGGAGTAACGATAGAAGGAGGAGAAGCGAGATCAAGACATGGCCCATATGAAGACCCAACTGGACTTGCTAGCAAAGCAACTATTAGGTGGAGGTGCAGAAAAGGTAAAAGTCATGGACACATGGTGTTAGAGCCCATACATTTGCGTTTTGGTGACATGGTGATTAATTGAAGTCATTAGTGTCATTTCCGAGGTAGTTGGCAATTAAGTGCCCTTTTGAGGAATTTGAACTCTTATTTGGAAACCTTTGTGAAGGGTGGTGAAAATGAACTTATGGACATGTTATACGTACAAGTGTACATTCCCAAGATTTTAGTTACTAAATACTTTTTGGTAATCACAAGAAAAGGGAATATATGTTTAGAAGTTACTAAGTGTATGGTATTTGTTTCTAATTGTGATGGTAAACATTATTTTCATTTAATGAGAAGGGGGTCATGTGTTAGCACATATTTACACATTATAAGTTGAAATAAAAGATGGCCAAGTGTTATTTTATTTACACACACTACATGCTTATATACAAGGGACAAGAGCAACAATTTGACACTTAGAAAAATGAGAGCTGCTGTGAACAGTGCACAGAGCTCTCGGCTGTGAACAGTAGAAGAGGAAAAAATTTTGTGTTTTCATTTCTTCTTCGATTCTAAGGCTTAGAGCTTGGTATACGGGATCCCCCAAGACTCGTAGAAGGTTTGGTTTGCCGAGAAAACCCGTAGAAACTCGTGGGTGAAGATTTGAAGTCATAAAAAGGGTTTTGAGGTAAGTTTTGATTCTTCAACTAGTTTCTAACTGAAATTCCCTTATGGGTAACTCTAAATTATTGGGGATGTGATTCATTGAGTAGAATTGCAAGTGCTATAGGGATACCTATATTTGCTGATCAATGCACAACTAAGCAAACAAGGATATCCTATGCTAGAATGCTATATGAACCCAATTTGTGGTAAATTGTTATCCTTGTATATTGTTGGTTTAAAATGCATTCTTGTGGACTTATAAGAGTGGGAAAAGGTATAAAAAACATGAGTTTGCTCTAATCTTGAGTTAATGGTTGAATTGGGAGCTTAGAATGAAGAATTGTGAGCGTTTTAGCATTGTGGGCTCTGGTCGAGCGTGCGGGTGTTGTGTTGTGGTTCTTGGAGTGTTTTGAGGTATTTTAATATGTTATCGATATGTAGTTAGTGTAGATTTTAGTTTTTCGAAGAATTGAAGGAGTTATAGCATTTCGCGTTTTAGCGTTTTAAGCATCCGGTTGGCATTTTAAGGGTACTATTGGATTCTTGAGCCTTGTAGGATTATTTGAGCTTGTTGAGGATGTTGGTATAC
>DF358629.1:113421-123632 GCA_000787875.1 Solanum virginianum
CTGGGTGCCCCTATCGGGTACCAGTCACGGCCCATATGTTGGGTCGTGACATATGGCCTAGGTATGATGATCAAGGCTATAATTATGATGAGGAGGCAAACTTCTTAGGAAACCAAGGAGGTTACTGACCATTCAACGCCAACAATCAAGGTCGAAACTATGGTCATGATCAAAACTATGAAGGAAATTGGAATAACAGAGATAACTATAGGAACTATAAGTGTCGGAATGATAGTGGAGGAATCTTGAAATTAGAAGAGATGATAGCGAAGGTTCTTGACAAAGTTGAGTCTATGGAAGCTGGGATGTGAGATATAAATGGAGAGATGTCTAATGTTTGGTAGCCGGTCGACTTGCATTCCACATCGATAAAGCAATTAGAGCATCAAATGGGGCAACTATCATCCTCATTAAATCAAAGAAAAGTTGGGTCACTTCCTAGTAACACTATTTAGAACCTGAAAAATGATGGTCATTGCATGGCAGTAACCACGACAAGTGATAAGGTACTTTCAGACCCTTTTGTAACTAGTAATGCAGGTTTGGATGAAGTTGAAGGCAAGATACCCAATCCTGTGGAGGTGAGTGTTGACGATATGAGTGAAGAAACTAACGTGACACTAGTAGAGCCTGAGGTTGGTTAAGAGGCTCAAGAGTCAGAAAAACTAGTGACTCAACCTCTGCAAGCCATTCCTAAGCCATTATCACCATTCCAAAAGAGGTTGCAGAAGAAGTTGAAGATGACAAGTTTCAAAAGATTTTGTCAATATTTAAAGAAATATCAACGAACATCCCTCTAGTGGATGCACTTAAGTAGATGTTGAGCTATGCTAAGATTGTGAAAGACTTAGTGACTAAGAAGAGGACTACCATGATTGAGCCAACAAACAACCTCCATCACTATAGTGTCATTGCTACTAGATCTCTTGTGGAAAAGAAGAAATATCAAGGAGCTATCACTATCCTGTCTACTATTGGAGCTTATGACTTTGCAAGGGCACTTTGTGATCTGGGTTCTAGCATCAACTTGATGTAGCTGACAGTGTATAAGCAATGGGGCTTACGAGATCGTAAACCCACTATGATGCGGCTACTTATGACAGACAGATCGATGAAGTGGCCTGTAGGGATTTTGAGTGATGTGCTAGTCCATGTTGACAGGTTCATCTTTCCTGTAGATTTTTCATTCTGGACTGTCAGGTGGATTTTGATCGAAGACCATTTTTGGCTTTTCGCAGGGCATTAGTGGATGTGGAGCGAGGGGACCTAACCTTTAGACTGAATACTGAAGAGGTAAAATTCAGTGTGTGTGCTCTAATGAAGAGACCTAAAGAGATGGTCGTGATATCGATGATAGACGTGGAAGATGATTGTCTTTCTGAGATCCCACTTGATGAAACAATGAGTATGGACACACTAACAATGGTTCCCATAGGATGGTATCAATGGGTACACAGATACCATGGGAAACCAGACCATTTGTCCCCTGAAAGTTGGACTTGGACCTACAAAGTAGACCTACACCGCCAGCTAAACCTTCTATCGAGGAGCCTTCAGCTGTGGAGCTCAAGGAGCTTCCCCAATACATAAGATATGCATTTTTGGACACTAATAATACCCTTCCTGTGATTGTGGCTACATATTTCCAAGATGACCAGGTAAAGGCTTTGTTGGGGTCCTCTAAAAGTTCAAAAGAGCTATTGGTTTGGCCATTGCAGATATTATAGGGATTCCTCCAGGATATGCATACAGATGATGAAGTTGTAGGATAACTGTTTCCCTGCATCAAACACTAGCACAGGCTAAATCCACCTATCCAAGAGGTAGTGCAAAAGGAGATCATCAAGTGGCTCAATGCTGGGGTGATATACCCCATTTATGATAGTTAGTGGGTTATCCAGTCCAATTTATCCCTAAGAAATGGGGCATGATCGTGGTAACAAATGATAATATGAGCTTATCCCTTTGCGATGTGTTACTGGGTGGCGAGTGTGCCTGGACTATCGAAAGCTGAATAGATGGACCTTGAAGGACCATTTTGAAATGATCCTAAAAAGTGCTAGAATATGTTTCTCGAAATGTGCAGAATTTTAAATTCCATATATCTCAAAATCCAGGCACGATATTGAATATTTTACTTCATAATCTTGTTCAGGGGGTCAAATTTTAGTAGACGAGGGTCTAACCCTGATTTGAGGGCAAACAATTAGCAATTTCATTTTCATAATTTTTCTTATCCAGAATTGATTCGCGAGGAGTAACGTGCAGCTATCACGAACATGTGTTAACTTGACCTTCGTGACAAGTCCACATATCAGACCAAATGTAGACCTGTGTATTTTATTGCCAATGATTTTTATCTCGGTCCAAGACTTTTAAGTCTTTGGCCTAAGTGTTCCCAAGCATGTTTTTACCTATACTTAGCCTTATTTCGCCCTTATATCATCCTAATCATTCTCCAATACTCACTCAAACATGTAGTCATATCTTCACTCCTAAATTCACGTCCCAAACCCTCATCCTAAGATAAGGTTTTCCCTCAAGGTTCTTCTTTAATCTTCAAGACTCCATCTCCAATCTTGACCAAGTTCATCTCCAACTTAAGATATGTGGGTTACTTTTATGGGTTCATTTTACCCATGATACCCAAGCCTCTTGTTATTCAAATTGCATGATTTAAAGTTAATTTACAGATGGGCCTTGCTTATTATAAAATTCACTGCACACTATGTTAAAGCTATGTGAAATTGTGACTGTTTTGCTATGTTTTGAGCTATAAATCATTCATCTATTGTAAGATTTGGGAAGGGGTTTTGATGTATGCTGCTTGACTATGTTGCAAGGTGTTGATTGATGGTTTTACAATGGATTTTATTGCATAATTTCATCTCTATATGTCATGGTTTTATACTACCAATGCACACCTTCTATGTTTTTGATAAAATGTCCAGATGTGGTTTCTTGAGGAGTTGAAGGTCCAAAGCATGAGATATGATATGATTGAATATATGATAATAAAATGAGCTTATGTATATGATATACTCTATATAAAGTGTTGCATTAGACTATACCCCATCCAGGGGGACAATAGCCCGAGTAATCAAGGTGGGGTTTTGTACTTATCAACCAACATGGGGTTTGTACTCATCAACCATGTGAGGGGTTCGTACTTCACCACCGTGGTGATATGGTGTGATTATCATCAACCATGTGAGGGGTTTTTACCATGCCACTAAGATGATGGGGTGAAACCATCATCAACCACCAAGGAGTTTCTACCTTGAAAATCTAGCTTGGTTTCTTCTACACATATAATATTCTATATAAGCATGTGCTACTTAAGCATGTTTTACTTATGCATTGATCATACATGCCATATTGTTATATTATACCGATTGCCTATTATTACACATTTTAACTATGATGCCTAATACTTATTGCATGGCATCCTACATACTAAGTACAATCAAATGTACTAATGCATACCCTTGCATACGTGATATCACCATGTAGGGACCGGTGCTCAAGTTTATCATCCTCCTCCTCTACGTGGCTAGTTTGATATTACTCAAGCTTATGGTAAGTCCTCTACTTTGAGGACCTTAGTCTGTGTTGCTCTTCTTATGTATTAAGACATTCTTCTTTATTATCTATTTTGACTATGATGGTGAATCCGGTTGCTTTTTCTTGGCCCCTGCTCTTATCTATGTATTAGAGGTATTTGTTAGACATTTTATGTATCTATGCAAAGAGCCTTGACTCTAGTGTTCTTGATGTCTATGATATGAAAGTGTTTTCCCTTAGCCCCGGTTGTCACACTTTATTATCTCCTAATACTTCATTTTATTGCTTCTGCGACCAAGGATATGTAATGATGTTCTAAGAGGCTTACTTGGGGTCTCTTTGGGTTCTCCTTATGGTGTGTAACGTCTATGCCCTAGGTTTGGGTCGTGACACATTTCTCTATGCCCTTCATTGACCAGATGTTAGACAAGTTTGCAAGTAGTGGGTGGTACTGCATCTTGGATGGGTTCTCGGGCTACAATCAGATATCCATAGCCCCTAAGGATCAGGAGAAGACCACCTTCACTTGCTCGTATGGGACATTTGCTTTTATGAAAATTCCTTTCGGGCTATGCAATACGCCAATCACCTGCATCAATGTATGATGTCAATCTCATCCGACATGGTTGAAGACAACCTTGAGGTATTTATAGATGACTTCTTTGCAGTGGTTGATTCCTTTGACACTTGTTTGTTAAATTTTAGTAGGGTACTACAACTTTGTGAGATGGCTAACTTGGTTCTAAATTGGGCAAAATGACATTTAATAGTCAAGGAGGGGATAGTTCTTGGCTATAAGATTTCTAAGAAGCGCATAGAGGTGGATAAGGCAAAGATCGAGGTGATTGAGAAATTACCCCCTCCTATATCTATGAAGGGGGTCTAGAGTTTCCTTAGGCATGCAGGTTTCTGCCATCGATTTGTAAAAGAATTCTCTAAGATTGCACATCCATTGTGCAAGCTATTGAAGAAGGATGCAAAGATTCAATTTGATGAGTATCATGGAGGCCTATCACTCTTGCTCAGTGGGGGGTCATCATGGTAGCGCCAGGATAGCCAAGAAGATTCTGCATTGTGGGTACTACTGGCCCACCATCTACAAAGATACCCATGACATGTTGCTTGGATATAATCAGTGTCAGCGATAGGGCAACATCTCAAAGCATCAAGAGCTGCCCAAGACTCCTATTCTTGAAGTAGAAATGTTTGACGTTTGGGACATTGACTTCATGGACCTATTTTCTAAGCTCTTATGGTATGAAGTATATCTTTGTATTGGTGGACTCTATGTCCAAGTGGGTAGAGGCAATTGCACTGCTAAACAATGAAAGAAAAAATGTTATCTAGTTTTGGAGGCAAAATATGTTTTCCCGATTTGGGATACCCAGAATTATCATTATTTATTGGGTCTCTCATTTCTACAACAAGATATTCCATGCTGCGCTCGCAGGAGTATGGCAGTACAAAGTTTCCATACCCTATCACCATAGACAATTGGACAAGTTGACGTTTCAAATAGAGAGATCAAGGAGATCCTGACCAAGTCTTTGAATGCTACTAAAACTGATTTGGCGAAAGCTAGACGATGCACGTTAGGCCTACAGTACGACTTACAAGACCCCCATTGCTATGTCCCCATATCAGTTGGTGTTTGGTAAATCCTGCTATCTACCTGTTGAGTTGTAGCACAAGGTTCTCTGGACTTTGAAGAAGCTCAACATAAATTGGGAGGTAGTTGCTGACTTGAGAGTTTACCAGCTCAACGAGCTAGATGATTTTTGCCTCCAAGCATATGAGAGTACAGGATTATACAAAAGAGGATAAAGATCCAGCATGATAAGCATAACACCCAACGGAGTTTTAGTGTTGGTGACAAGGTACTACTATACAACTCCAGGTTGAGACTCTTCCTAGGTAATTTAAAGTCAAGGTGGTCTTACCCATACATAATTATCTAGGTGTTTCCCTAGGGTGCAATTGAGTTAGAAGCAGATAACGGGGATTGATTCAAAGTAAATGGGCAGAGAGTGAAGCAAGAAGTTGAAATTGCAAGAATTCGGCCAAAGAGGGTCTCAAGTGCACTCACATGGGTCGTGTGGCACTGGACGCCCCATGGACTGGGTCGTGTGATGTGCATGCAACTCTGGTACCCTAAAAATTCTCTAAGTGCTGGTACATGGTGGGCTCACATGGTCTGTGACATATTGAACGACCCCTGATCCCAGCCGTGACGCATGTAAATGGAGGTGAGTGGTCGAAATTGGCAAAGTATGGCCATACAGATAGTCCAAATGGACTGTGACACGTGTCATAACCCGTGAGGTCACCCATTGTGGTGTTGTTCGCATAACCAAGGTACTAGTGCTTTCTTTTGTCCAAGTGTGGTGGGATGGACGGTCCAAATAGACCATGACATATGATATGGGCCATAAGACCGTCCGTCTGAGTGAAGGTTGACTGTTCAAATGGTTGACCAAGGGTTTTTAAATAACCTTACTTGGTCCCAACAACTCACATTCAATTTTTCACTTCTCTCTCTAAACTCACGACCCTCTCACTCTTTCCATGTTGTTTGTGACAATTCGTGAGTCTATCACATGATTCATAGCCTAATCTAAGTGTGGGTCTTCACTTTTTCTAGCAAGTCTTTTTCTTCATTGCTATTTCTCAAGTAAGAACTCAAATTTTTTTTTTTACCTTCTGTGGTAGATTTTGGTGCTTGCATCTGTAGATCTTGTTTCAAAATTGATTCTTTCTTGGTTTAATGCATCATAATTCATATTATTAATGTTGGGTGTGCATATGCTGGTGAAAACCACCATTATTGAGTTCTTACGATCTTAACCATGAAATTAAGGATTTTTAGTTAATTGTTAATATAACTTTTGGGAAACAGACTTGTATATGCTATTGTGTTGACGAGATCTTGCTTAGGTTATGTGAAATTGCATGAATTTGTGTGTGTGCATGATGGGTTGAAATTCCGTCAAGGGCTTTCTCACGGTCATTTCCATGGAATGTGTCATATTGCACAGCCCATGTAATGGCCTATGACATATCTTTAGTCAGCCACATGACCAAGTCCTTTCTTACTAGCCCTTTCACGGACTGTGTCTTGTTACACGGACCGTGTAGGGTCCCTTTGAACCGGTACCACCTGTATTATAGTACTTAGGTTGATTTTCAATTTTGATTAACATGTGTTCTATAAGTGTGATGGCCTATGATAGACTAGGTGATGCAACTCTTAAGGATTATTGTCACTTTTATGGCACAAGGGAAGTCTGAGTACTCGTTAGTGTGTTATCTTGCTTGTGCAAAAATTTCTAACGGATTATATTTATTTTTATACTTGCAGGTGCTATGGGTCCACCGCAAATTAATCAAACTTAGTGAAAGGGAGGAGCCTGTGTCATGTCTCCATGACTCCCCAGTTGTATTATCTAGCCACCAAGCTGGGCGTGACTCAGGTGATGTCACAACCCAAGCGTAGGTCCTAGACGTGACATGGCGCAAGGGGAACCCGAAGGGACACCATGCAAGTCTCTTAGCACATCATTACACATCGTTGGTCACAGAATCAATAAAAAAGCAACAAGAGATAGTAAATAGGGATAACTGGGGCTAAGGGACATCTTTCATATCATAAGATCAAGAGTCAAGAGAGATTCAAAACTTATAGCACAATACATGACATATCCAACAACACCTCTGCTGCATAGACAAGAGCGGGGGCTAAGACAAGCAACTGGGCTTACCCTTATAGTCAACATATGCATAAAAGAAAGATAGTCTTAGAACATAGCATGAGAGCATATGTATATTCCCCGAAATGGAGGACTCACCAACAAGTTTGAGTGAAATCGTATTAGCCACATGGAGGAAGATTCTCAAGCAGGTTTTGGTTCTAACATGGTGACATTATGTAGGCATAGAGTATACATTAGTATGTTGGAATGTACTAAGTATGTAGGATGCAATGCAATGATAGATAAGCAACATACACAAAATGCATAACATAGGCAATGAATAGGTATATAGCAATATGGCATGTATGAATGTTTCTTGAAGTAAAACATGCTTATATAGAACATAATCCAGGTGTAAAGAGAGAACATTATTAGTGAATATCAAAGGCCTACCACCTCCTTGGAGAGGCACATGAGGTACAAATCCCTTCATGTGGTAGATGAGGTACAAACCCCTTCATGTGGTTGATGAGGTACAAACCCCCTAACATAGTTGATGAGGTACAGACCCCCCAACATGGTTGATGAAATATAAACCCCCCAACATGGTTATAAAGGTACAAACCCCTCAACATGGTTGCACGAGCCTGCCAACTCCCAAGCGAGGCGATCAAGGTACAAACCTCTCAACACGGTTACCCAGGCCTACATAATCCCAAAGGAGGCTTGGTCATTTTCCCTAGAGATCATATCATATACATACATTCTTTTCATCATCATATAGTCAGTCAAATCATAAGACATGCATTGGACCTTCAATTACTTAAGAAACCATAACCGACCATTTTATCAAACACTTAGCGAGTATGTGTGTAAAACCATGCAATTCAACAGTGGATTTATGGTAGAAAATTTAGTGTAAAACCATCAATAGATACTTGGTAACATCCTCAAGCAATATACATCAAAACATTTTTATCATAGCACATAATAGATCTTAGATTCATAGCTCAAAACATGCTAAAACTGTCACAATTTCATGAAACCCCGACATAATGTGCAGTGTAATTCATAGTAAGTAAGACCCATGAGTAAGTCAACTTTAAATCATGCAATTTTAGGTAAAGAAAAACTTGGGCATCATGGGTGAAAGGAATCCATGAATGAAACCCACAAATCATAGCCTTGGAGAATCCTTAAATAAGATTGGAGCTGGAGACTTGAAACTTGAATGAGAACCTTAAGATCTGGATGCGTTTTGGGACTTGAAATTAGGAGTGAAATATAAGACTAAGTGTTTGAGTAAGTATTGGGGAATGTCTTGAATGATATGTGGGTAAACTATGGCTAAGTGTAGGTATTTTCACGTATGGGAACACTTAGGCCCAAGACCCAAAAGCCTTGGACAAAACTTGAAAAACTGCACAAAAATAACACTACAGCGCGCCCCTAGGGCAAAAACTGCTCTTGGAATTCGATAAATTAGAAATTTAAAATTTCCACGATTGCTCTCAAATCGAGGTTAGACCCATTTTCCACTCAATTTGACACCCTAAATAAGAATATGAAGTTGGTCTTTCAATATCACGTATAAATTTTGAGATATATCGAAATTATGATTTTGGGCATTTTTGAGGCATATTTTCGAGCACTTTTTGGGGTTGTATCAGGTGATGACTCCTCTAGTGGGTTCGAGGTTCATTATATGGGCAATATCTCTCCTCATTCTCTGCATACTACATGGGAACGTGCCACAGGCTGATGCAAAGCTCCCCAATCTGATGAGGGGGTTCCTTACACAGGAGTTGAGGAGAAGGCAGATGCCCCGGAATATGAGAAGTACACCTCGGAGCAAGAAGGGCAAGTACAAATGCCGAAGGCTGATAGTCATGACACTGAGGAGTAAGCAGACGAGTTTGAACTCCGGGACAATGATGATGAGGCTATACATTTTGCAGTCTCCCGAACGACAGATCTCAAAACCGTTAGTGTGCTTATTTTATTTCTACAGGGCTGTTGGATAGTCCTAGGAGCTAAAGGTATTTACGCTCATGGGATGACAAAGCTGCCGGTCATCTCGGAGGTTCGGGTCCTCACAAACCAACTTGACAGTATCCCGGAGATTAGAATTACTTTTGAATCATATCAGTTCGGTTGGATGACACAACCACCTGGGTATTATGGGCCCGTCTTTGTTGAGGAGTTTTATTCTAATTATGCAGCTACACTTTTGAACTCCATTGAGGTCAATTACTATAAAAAAGTGAAGAAGTAGACCTCTTGGGACATGTGATAGTGCCTGGCACAAGGGTGGATATTTTGGGGACAACCGTCAACAGATTCCTGTTTGGTCCGAATTACCAGACCCCTCTAGATGGACTATTCATAGACAGACATTGGAAGAGTAGTGATGAGGGGCAACTGTCAGATTTGACTTTGCGGACTGAAATTTTGAAATGGATTGCGGAACAGATTACCTTAGAGGGGGTGGCAGTACCTTATGTTACAAACCCCAACTCAACTCTAACAAGGCGGGATCAAGATCTTGTTTTGACTTAACTACTCCAACCAATGAAGATTTAGAACGATCAACAACCACTATATTATCCTTCTCAACTTTATCCAACCTCATTCCCAACCTAGCCAACTGGTGTCAGTGGTGCGGACTAGGCTGTGGCCCATAGGAAATGACAATACACTCCAGCATTCACATGCCTCTCTAGTAGCATGCCTGATAGCCAGGTATGGAGTAAATGTGGGACAAATTATTGCTCTTGAGAGGAGTGATCGGGCCTTATCTGATAGAGCTTGCATGCCCTTCTCGTTCCCTTTGCACAAAGGCTGGTGTTCCGACAACTCAATTTTTGGACAAGACAATAGCTCCTAAGGGTGTGGCCAACATTGCCCTGAGTAAGAATGTCCAATTCCACTTATGCGTATCAGAACATGTTTGCTAGG
>DF358628.1:1130-18434 GCA_000787875.1 Solanum virginianum
GAAATTCTTCAAGAGTACACTTAAGTGTCAAACTTCCTGAAAAAATAACTCTAGTGATCTTAAATTCTTGCCATGGTACCAAAACACAAATTTACGGGTTCTAACAGAACTTTTAAGGAATGAGTAATTGCTAACCCGTGAGTTCATATGCAACTTGAAAATGTTGGCTACAACTTCAATCATACTTATTTCTTCTCCGTTCTTTATCTGATTTCATACATATTTTTTTCTTTATTTTTCTTTATCCGAAATCTGCCTTCTCTAGTCAGTCTTAATTTTACTTCCATAACATATGAACAATACACTGGACTAATGGTCTTAAATAGTACTTTATTGCTCCTTAAAGCATCTCTTGGTTTTGTTTACGTGATTAATTTTGAGCTAATGTATAAGGTAATCTGTCAGAATGTCTTATTCGTAGTCTAGTATGATTAGGGGATTTGCAATAATTGTGTTGAGTGGCTGTGTTCATTCTATGTCCCTATTATAGAAATCTAAATTAAAAAAAAAAACACGAAAACAAAAGAGTGAGTGTATTTCTTTACATGCTGAAATTGATTTTGTTAAATCCATGTTTGCACCTGCTTATATGATGGCCTCTTCCCTCAGAGCTAAAGTTGTTCTCCTTATCTTGGATTCTAATCCAAGTGGTGCTGGTTCATCATTTGTATTATGATTGATCTCCATGTAATGTACTGGAACTATATCTCTACGTTTGAATTATTGTTTAAATAAGTCTTAATCACCGCCTCAATCTTCACTATATGAAATGTAGAAACTTTATGCCTACTTGGTTCAAATAATTGGAGTGTTTAAAACCTCTTTCAAAGTTGTACCTCTTCTCTAGCCAACTTATCACTGTTGGATGAAAGTTTGTTAGAATTTTGCCAAAGCATAAAACTATATATATGTTACTTTTTGCTATTGATTTGCGACATGATTCCTAATTCTTATTTTTCCTTTGTCTTTATGTACAACCGGAGAGCTGGAATTCTCACTTTGAAACTCATTTTGGCCCAAAATATGGGCCAGCAGCTACTAGGATCGGCGCTCGGAGTCTCGTAAATTAGGAGTCAACGTTTCTTAGCCTTCCCTGTCGTCGTTCGATTCTATTTGTTCTCATACTAATTGATTAATATTTCTCATGTGAATGTCGATACATTGGATAACGTTATTGTTTGTTTGAAGATTGTGTTGTGAATTAGTATTATTTGCTCTAACGAATCTATTAATGTTGAGGTTGTATAGTCTTGACAATATTTTTATAATCTTCGTTTAAAAGTTTCAAAATAGGCCAAAGTTTTTTTATAAAATTTATCTCAATAATCACCTTTAGAAATGAATTATTTATCATAATGTACATTGACCTTATATTTTATAAAACTAATGTAATTATAGAATGAATCCCAATAATTAGGCCAGTTGAGGTTTTAAATTGATTTTCTAAAAATACAATATAATGTTACCATTTGGATTAATTTAAACTCCTTTAGTTGATTTTCTAAATAATAGTAATAATATATATTTGGTCTATCATAGTTAACTTCTTTATAAGACATTATTATATCATTTTAAAACTAAATATGACTCAAGTACTTTGTTAGTTTTTCTAATATTATATTTCAGAATTTTACAATTTTCTTAACTGGTTCAAATATACAAGTATGTAAATATATACGTCATACATAAGGTATATATCTTTTATCTACACTTGGTATATTATTTTACACAAGTAACATTATTATCCTTTTACAAATATTAGTTACTTATAAACACAAATTTTACATCTTATATTTTTACAACGTATAGTTATTGGTATTTTATCACCATAAATAAAATAATGAACCCGCGTATATTTTTGAACAACATTCGTAAATATATTTCATAACACATGCATATAAGACAATAAGTTTTATATAAATTTTAACATTTTTTATATTGTCTTACTTTAAGTTATTTTATTAATTTATTTATTAAAATATCACTCTTATTTAATTTTACTCAATTTGTGTATATTGTTATATTTTACACCTTATCCATTATTCATCTATTTATTTATTTTGTAATAAGCTCTCACACCCAACATTTCGACATATTGTTCACAATAAGTTGTTACATGCTCACTTATTCCATATGATTTTGAACAAACATCTATATTTTTCTAAACTTTCTTATATCTATAGTTTATTTGTTTATTAATTAATTATCAATTTTATTGTATAGCAAATATGTCATTATTAAAGTTTTTCTACGAATATTATAGACACACATATGACATACCTTGTATTTTTGCTCTTTTTATAATTAATGAAATTTTCTCATCACTAATTTCAAAAATAAATAAAATGAATGATTATCATGAGTTATTTTCCTAAGCTAAGTTTAAGGACTATCTTCAGATAGGTTCTGAAAGATGCCTAACACCTTCCCCTCAAACAACTAAAACCCTTACCTAAAATTTTTACTAGTTTTGCAAACTAAAACAGAGCCTACATTTACATTTTCTTAAAATGGCTTCGTAATATTTTTCTTAAAATTAGGTGGCGACTTGAAATATATTTTTCAAAAACTAGAGAGCACAGTCGCATGATGTTGCAAACTATTTTGACCGGTTTAAAAATGGGGCGCGACAGCGTGGTAACTCTATTGGGGATTATTATATTTAGGTTTTAACCTTTATAAACTAATAAGCTTAGGAATGATATTCGTGATTATTTGTTAGTTAACTATTTGTCTTATATATTGCCTTGATTGAAAGGTCGCAAGTCAAATCCAACCTTGCGTTCCTTACTTGTTTGAAAACAATACTTGTTACTGCTTATGCATTGTTCTTCTCACTTTCTATGAGTCCTTGGCCATACATTTACACTTTGCTACTGCTTCTTTGCATTAACATTTTCACTTTCTATTGAGTTCTTGGTCATACAGTTACACACACTAGTTCACCCTGGGAGTGTTTCACGTTCCCCCAAACCTTCTTTTGGATTCCCTAGTTTTAGAGTTAGTGCAATAACTTTTGTGTGCCTTCTCGCAAATCTTCAGTCCACTCTTAAACGTTTAGGGAAAACTCTTACTCTAGAAATAGGTCATATTGCATAAACCTTAGGCGAGATAGTCTAAGGTGTCATCTTCGCAATTAGGAAGCTTCCCTTTTTGGTCAAAGGTTATACACCTTACGTCACTTTTTTTGAAAATCGATGAGAATGATCCAAACTAAATCACATGATGGATTCGGAATAGATATACTTATCATGCCCTTTTCGTTTCCTCTAGATGAACATCAAATGGAACCTCCCAGATATTAAGATAGTCACTGTCGCACCGGAGATCCTGCAGAAATGGTGGTGGAACATCCACAGAGCGCATGGAGCAGAGATCAGGAGACATCTAGAAGGGTTGCTATAGCTAATGAGGATTCAGGTAAATAAGATACTCCTTACCTTATTGATGGAATTTTGGGACCCCAACACAGTGACCTTTAAATTTTTGGATTTTGAAATCACTCCTATGCTGGAGGAATTTAGCACACTCACTGATCTACCTATCAGAGGGAGGTTACCAATATACTCGTCAACCATAAGTGAGAGGGAATTTTCAAGACTCTTAGGGTTGAAGATCTTTCCATCACTGAGGCACGTAGAGGGTGTAAAAGTTAAACTAAACTACCTCTTCAGGAGATTTTGCAGACTTGAAAGTTTCAACGAGTATCATGAGGAATTTGCTTGCATCTGTAAGCAATGGATAAGCACGCGGCCAAAGATCTTCATATTGGCCTTTTTGGGTGGGATAATCTTCCCAATGAGACTCTATTACATTGACATCAACATCCTCCCCATAGTCATGGATCTATTTGCTGCGCCGCAGGGCTGCTCGTTGGCGCACATGGTCCTTGCTGAGGTATTTTGATCACTATCGGCATGCACGAGAAGGCACGACTTCTTTGGGGGTTGCAACTTATTGCTGAAGGTTTGGGTAATTGAACATTTCTACTATCTCCCCCCATAACTGAACTATACGGTAGACGTTCGCAACATGATCCAAAGTCATGAAGACCATCTCCAATATTGGGATGAGCCAATCGGAGAAGAAGAATGGCGCACATTTTTGACAAATCTCACTGGGAATGTTCAATGGAAGTTTTATTTGGTATCCGAGTTGGCATTCGTCACAACCTAACATCTGTATTTCATTAAGCTGGTAGGATTAAGAGGCATCTAATGGTATGCACATCTCCGGGTCATGTGACAGTTTGGAGTCGTGCAAGATGTGCCACTGTGGTCCTGCATGGTTCTACACGAGAATGATCTTGTTTTGGTCTCTGTCACACGCATACGAAACTTGCAAATGGAATAGGACCACACATCACAATCAATATGCGAGATAAAAAATGGTGCATGCCAGAGAATTATGCTTGGCTTACCACTGTGAGCCATATAGTTTAACCCAGCGTAGAGGGAGTCAAGGGCTTCATGGACGATCAATGGGCCACTTGGATCAGAGAGGAGGTACTTTCTAATTTGGAACTAACGATGCCTATGTATAATCAAATAGTACCAGGATCTATGGATCATTTAATCCAAAGGATTGAAGAAGAGCCAAATGAGGACCCGGAAGAAGATTTGGAGAGGGACCCAGAAGAGGATCCGGAGGAGGACCCAGAGGAAGATCCGAAAGAAGAGCCCGAAGAAGATATAGTCATGTACATAGGAGATGGACCTATCCCTACAACAAGAGATGACCACTCCAAGTACGGGTCCATAGGGTTTGACAAAATAGAAAGATCAGAGGCGAGTTCAGGCCTTCTAGAGTATTACCTAGGGTCGTACTATGATTGGGACTTCGATGATGATTATAAACCATCTTGGCCATAGTTTCTTCAATTTGTACTTTGTTGTGTTCCACTGTAGGGTCACATGAGCCACCTTTGTATGACATCCTCCCTTTTCCTTGCTTTCATTATATAGTTCCCTACCCGACAACTCTATTATATGACTTAAAACAGTCTAATCAATGAAAGTTATGTTATTCCGAATCCAAAGTGTGTTTAATTGGATCATTTATCATCAAAATAACTGCAACATAGGCTAACCTCTAGCAAAAATAGGCTCCATATAGATGTATCTTAAATGTCGCCAACTTGGCGTATATATGTGTTACATATTTTCTTTGTACATCTTTCTCCTTTTCTTTATAATATCTCCCAAACTAACATAGTTTTCCTTTCCTTTTCTTTCTTTTGTTGGTTATTATTAATTCTACTAGAAAGTTGATTTGTGTCGACTTGCAAACTGGCTGACTCATGATATAACCTTCGATCAAAAGGAAAGATGATCAGCCGAGAAGAATTTGATGGCGCTGCGAATATAATAATTCCCATAGAAAATCTCGAAGGTTCTCAAAATATGGTTCCAAATGACGAGAGAATGGCTCTTATGGCACAAGAATTAGAACCCCTAAGGGAGGAATTGCGCCAAGTACGAGACTTGGCCAAGATTTCGGCTACTATTCTCTTAACCTTCAAAACACCAGTCTACTTTCTAAAAACTGACATGCCTTCCACCGACTCATCGAAACTACCAAAGCAAACCTAACATACTCCAATTCATGGACAAGCACGGCTAGCTGCTTTATCAATGGTCAGGGCCGCTCCTGACCATCCTACTCAAGATCACATGGTGCTCGCCTATCCTGCAATACAGTAGATACTCATGGTGCACATTGCCGCTCCTTATGAGCCACATGTACTACCTATATATGCTGTTGAAACCCCTACTTTCATGACCTTAGTTGTTGTTAGAGTCCCATCTGAGATTGATCAACATGCAAAAATGGAGAAAGATGGTCGCTTGAAAGAAGATAAGTCAATAAATACCTAACTTTATGGTCTAAGGAAGGCATTAAAAAGCTTGCAAGTCACTAGAGGAGCAGAGAGCCTAGATTATGATGGCTTGTGCATCCATCCCGATATTGATATTCCAGTAGGGTACAAGTTGCCAAAGTTTGAACTATTTGATGGGAAAGGTGACCCTCAGGCGCATTTAAGGGCGTATTGTGATAAGTTAGTAGGTGTTGGGAGAAATAAGAATTTAAGGATGAAGTTATTTATTCGAGGTCAGTATGGAGAAGCCTTGATTTGGTATATGCATTAGGACACTCGCAAATGGCGTGATTGGCAAGAAATGGCCAAGGATTTCATGACTCGCTTCAAATTCAACACCAAAATCACTCTAGTTAGGTTCTCGTTAGTCAACATACAGAAAAGGCAGTTTGAGGACTTCTAAGAATATGCAAGATGTTAGAGAACTGAGGCCGCTAGGGTGCAACCACCACTAGATAAGAGTGAGCTCTCCAAGTACTTTATTCGAGCTCAAGAAGGCACCTACTCTGATAAGATAATGTCGAATATGGGCCAGAAGTTTGTCGAATTGGTCAAGATGGGAGATTTTATAGAAAAAGGCATCAAATCTAGGAAGAATCAGTCTATGGCTGCATTCCAAGCCATAAGTAATTCCATATAGTCGGGATCAATTAGTGGCACCAAGAAGAAAAAGGAGGATATCTTGACTGTCACCTACCACCATGGAGGTCCATCCCACCGATACCCTAACAATCCTCAAATTGTTGTACATGCTCCACATATTCGGTACCCAGTATATAATACCCAACCATGCTATAATCCACCCCAAGCACCAGCACACCAAAATCCACCAAGACCATATGTCAATGTCCAAGCACTAATCCACTAATACAGACTAGCGTATGCACCAAGGCCACGTCCGAATCTTGAAGTTAGAAATGCTCGCACCTACACGCCCATTGCTTAACATTATGCCCAGTTATTTGTAAGACTGAGGGTAGAGGGGTGTTGCAGCCAGTTGAAGGAAAACTCCCTGATCTAATTCCTTGCAACTTTGATGGGAATAAGCGATGTGCTTACCATTCATGGATCCAAGGACACGAAACAAAGGACTGTTATGGATTGAAGAATCAAGTAGAGTCTCTAATCAAGAGGGGTATAATAAATTGTACTCCAGCATCGTCACATATTAACAATAACCCTTTACTGAATCATGAGAATCGAGAAGTCAACATGGTCACCTTAGAAGGGGAATATGACTTAGAAGAAACCATTTTGCCTAGTTAGGATGCCAAAGAAGTTGCTACTACGTCTCCAACACAGCCTATTATCACAGTTCAATTAAGAGAATCTTTGATTATTCAAACCTACTTGCCAAGAGTTGTGATAACCACTTTGATCACCGAGAAGTCTAAGTATGATGCCAAAGTCATCCCATGGGATTACCTAATAGAAGCTAAGGGTATGACGATTGATACTGTTGCAGCTCAAAGAATGACCAGGTCTGGAAGATGTTATGCTCCTGAAGATCCCAATCGAGGAGTTATTGGGAAGGAACAAAATTCAAAGAGAAGTATCACTTATGCCGAAGCTGCTGAATTTTGGAAAGAGATGCAACCTAAGGACTATTCAGTTTTGTCGCTGCTCATGAGTTCCAAAGCCCATAGGAATGCTTTGAGGGAAATATTAAGTGAGGTTTGCATTCCAAAAGAGACTACAAGTGAAGCTCTAGCTACAACCATCAGATGAGTCATCGAAGCTAAGAAGATATCTTTCCATGATGATGAGCTACCGGTAGAAGGGGCTGGGTATAACAAAGCGCTTCATATCGCGGTTAAATGTTTTGGCAAGAATGTGACTCAAGTTCTAATTGATGGTGGTTTTGGATGCAATATCTTCCCTTTCATAATGCTAAGGGAGCTGGGTGTGAACGTGGGAGAGATAACAGAGGGTCGTGTGAAAGTAAGAGCTTTTGATGGGGCACAAAGCAGCGTTATTGGAGAAATATATCTCACATTATAGGTAGGGTCAACTGAATTGTCTATTCTATTTCAAGTGATGCATGTGTCATCTAACTACAACCTATTGCTGGGAAGACCATGGATCCATATGGCGAGAGCCGTGCCATTAACTCTTCTTTAGTGTGTAAAGTTTAAGTGGGGTCACACAGAAGTTACCATTCATGGGGAGCATAGTCACCCCATCTGTTCTGTTAATTCTATTTCGGTCACTAGCGAGTTAGATGGAGCTACTTTTCATACTTTGAAAATTATGCAAGCTGTGAAAGTTGATGAGAAAGTAGGGTCGGATGATGTAAAATTGTCAAGTGCAGCAAAGATAGTTGCTTCAGAGATGTTAAAGTATGGATATTAGCCTAAGAAAGGACTTGGACCCAAACGTAATGGCAAAGTCAAACCAATCCATCTGAAGCATCAGAAAGGTATCACTGGACTTGGATATCAGCCTATATTAGGAAGAGTCTACAACGGGAGGTCAACCAAGATGACATTTATACCAGAACATGCTCCAATCCTAGGTCCAACAGTTGAAGATGACATTATGGAAGGAAAAGGAAATTTGTTCGTGGCCATGATCGGAAAAGAGAAAGAGATAGATCTCAGCAAATTAACCATCCGTGATGCCAAGCCTGGAGAAGCATTGCAGAACTAGACCATTAGCCCATTTCTGTTTCAACAATCCTAGTAGTGTGGAAAGTAGTAGTTTCTTTTAAAATTTACATGATCAAAATCGAGACTTGAATCATGCTTGATCCCTTTTGTCACTTGCCTCTTTTGAAAAGCTAGAATGCTTCTGAATAAAAGTCTTATTTTCCTAAAATTATCTCATTATTTTAAGATATTTATCTCTTTCTTTATTTATTTTTACTTACCATTTATGTTTTTCAGCACTCGTATTAATAAAAATCCTAGTTCAACGGTTATAACATGTAACGAGTTCATCGAACAAAAAAGAATCAACAAGCTGGATCACGAAGAATATGATGAAAGCATGATTCCATAAAATCTACTGTATGAGATCGAGCAGCTTGAAATTCAGAAGAAGCCCAATATGGAAGAAACAAAGGTTGTCAATTTAGGAGATGAAGAAATCACAAAGGAAACACGAGTCAGCATATATCTAGAGAGCAAAAGCAAGCAGGAGTTGATAGGATTGCTTAAGAAATAAGTTGGTGTATTTTCCTGGCCTTACGATGACATGCCAGGATTGAGCACCGATATCGTCTCATACAAATTCCCAATTGATCCCGCTTTCCCACCCATCAAGAAAAAGACAAGGATATTCAAGCCTGATCTAAGTCTGAGGATTAAAGAGGAAGTAATGAAGCAAATCAAAGCGCACATTGTAAGGGTTACGAATTACCCCACGTGGTTGGCCAACATTGTGCCAGTTCCAAAGAAGGATGGGAAAATCAAAATATGTGTGGACTATCGAGACCTTAATCGAGCCAGTACTAAGGAAGATTTTCATCTTCCAAATATTCATATACTCATCGATAATTGTGCAAAACATGAGCTACAATCATTTGTGGATTGTTTTGCAAGATATCACCAGATTTTGATAGATGAAGATGATGCACAAAAGATGGGATTCCTGATGCCATGGGGGTGTATTCTTATAGGGTGATGCCATTTGGTCTAAAAAATGTTGGAGCAACCTACATAAGGGCCATGACTACTTTTTTCCATGATATAATCCATAAGAAAATTGAAGTATATATGGATGACGTCATTATCAAATCTACGAAGAGTTGAGACCATTTGGGTGATTTATGAAAGTTCATTGAAAGATTACGGAGGTATGGCTTAAAATTGAATCCAGTAAAATGTGCATTTGGAGTACCCACGGGAAAACTGCTAGGATTCATTGCCAGTCGAAAAGGCATAAAGTTAGATCCATCAAAGGTCAAAGCAATCTAAGAACTACCTCCTCCTAAGACGAAGAAGGACGTGATGAGTTTCTTGGGAGACTCAACTACATTAGCCTGTTCATCACTCAGTCTATAATAATTTGTGAACCTATATTCAAGTTGCTAAAGAAGGATGCTGCCACAAAATGGATAGAGGAATGTCAAAAGGCTTTTGACAAAATCAAAGAATATTTGTCCAACCCGCCAGTATTGGTCTCGCCTGAGCCAGGAAGGCCTTTGCTACTGTACTTATCTGTCATGGATGGTGCATTTGGGTTTGTGTTGGGACAACATGATGAGACAGGTAGAAGGGAACAAGCCATTTACTACTTAAGCAAGAAGTTCACCCCATACGATGCAAGATACACCGTATTGGAATGAACCTGTTGCTCTTTGACTTGGATCACGCAAAAATTTAGGCACTACCTATCCACATATACTACGTATTTGATCTCAAGAATGGATCTACTCAATACATTTTTTAGAAGCCGATGCCTACTGGTAAGTTGGCAAAATGGCAAATTTTGTTGAGTGAGTTCGATATTGTGTATGTGATGCAGAAAGCCATCAAAGGACAAGCCTTGGCCAATGACCTTGTAGAAAATCTAGTGGATCAAGATTACAAGCCGCTTAAAACATACTTCCCTGATGAAGAGCTGACCAACTTGCAGAAAATCCACTAGATCAAGATTACACGCTGCTCAAAACATACTTCCTTAATGAAGAGGTATTGTTTATGGGAGAAGACATATCAGAATCATATGATGGGTGGAGGATGTTCTTTGACAGAGCATCAAATTCCAAAGGAGTCGGAATAGGAGCAGCCTTAATTTCAGAGACAGGTCAATATTACCCAGTTTCAGCCAAGATCAGATTTGATTATATAAATAACATGGCGAAGTATGAAGCTTGTATTATAGGACTCGGAATGTCTATAGACATGAACATCAAAGAGCTTTTGGTGATAGGGGACTCCAATTTATTAATTTATCAAGTTTGAGGAGAATGGACTACTAAGGATTTTATGATCCTTCCTTACTTGCACTACATAAAGGAGTTGAGTAAGAGATTTACAAAGATTGAATTTAAGCATGTCCTTCGAACTTAAAATGAGTTTGCCAATGCTTTAGTAACGTTGTCCTCAATGATTCAACATCTAGACAAGAATTACATTGATCCCATTGAGGTGGAGTATATGGCCAACATGCATATTGTTTTTATGTAGATGAGGAATTAGATGGAAAACCATGGTACTAGGACATCAAGAGGTTGATAGAAGCAAAAGAGTACCCTGAAAATGCCACAAGCAAGCAAAACCGGACCTTGAGAAGAATGGTGGATTGCTTAAGAAATAAGTTGGTGTATTTTCCTGGCCTTACGATGACATGCCAGGATTGAGCACCGATATCGTAAGGGAGAAGAATGGTCAACCATTTCTTTCTTAATGGAGAAATTCTATATAAGAGGACTCCAGATTTAGGATTGCTAAGATGTGTCAATGCTGCGAAAGCGACAAGACTTTTAGAAGAGATACATGCTGGAACATGTGGGCCTCACATGAACGAGTTCACCCTGGCAAAGAAGATTTTAAGAGCTAGATATTTTTGGATGATGATGGAGAGAGATAGCATTCAATATGTGCAGAAGTGTCACTAATGCCAAGTACATAGAGATTTTACATGAGTCCCACCAAATAAGCTCAACGTGATAGGTTCTCCTTGGCCATTTACTACTTGGGGCATGGATATGATTGGACCCATAGAGCCTGTCACATCAAATAGACAATGTTTCATCCTAGTAACTATAGATTATTTCACAAAATGGGTTGAAGCTTCAACATACAAGGCGGTGACTAAGAAGGTAGTTGCAGATTTTGTTTGCAATAATATAGTTTGTCGGTTTGGAGTTCCAGTATCAATTGTCACAGACCATTCAGTGAATCTTAGTAGTAATCTTATGCAAGAGATTTGTGAAAGGTTCAAAATCGCTCGTCGAAACTCCACAACCTATTGGCCACGGATGAATAGAGCAGTTGAGGCCACAAATAAGAATATCAAGAAGATTTTGAGGAAGATAATAGATAGCCACAAGCAATAGCATGAGAAACTACCATATGCTTTGATCGGTTATCGCACTACAATCAAGACATCCATTGGGGCAACTCCTTGTATGCTGGTTTATGGTTCAAAAGCAGTAATACCTACTGAGACGAAAATACCATCTTTAAGGATTATCCAAGAAGTCAGTTTGGATTATGCAGAATGGATTCGCAGTCAGATCGAACAGTTGATAAGAAAAAGATAAATGCAGTCTGTCATGGTCAACTATACCAAAACAGAATAGCCAAGGCATTCAATAAAAGGTTCAAGCCTCAACAGTTTAGACTGGGAGAGTTGGTATTGAAGAAGATATTTCCTCACTAAGGAGAAGCAAAAGGAAAATTTGCACCAAATTGGCAGGGTCCCCATATGGTTCATAGAGTACTCTCTAGAGGAGCAGTGATCTTAGCAGAAATTGATGGCACAGTGAGGAACAAGCTAATCAATTCAAACGCCATCAAGAAGTACTGCATTTAAAGATATCAAGACCAATTTTATTTCTGTATTATTCTGATGTAACAGAACTATGTCTCGACCTGATTTCCCATGGTGGGGTACATAGGCAACCCATATCAGGTTTAGTCCCCCTAGAAAATCCAAAAGCATCGTTTCGTTGTATTTAGAACTACACTGACCTGACTTCCCTTGGTGGGATACATAGGCAATCCTTGTCGGATTAGGTCTCTTCATAGTTTACTTTTCTAATGTGTTGAACTACGTTTCAACCTGATTTCGCTTGAATACATAGGTAGCTTGAGTCAGGCTTGGTCATTGCATTTTATTTTTCTCCTTATTGTATTTGAACTACGTTTTGACCCGTTTCCGTTTGCATACATAGGTAGCCTGAGTCAGGCTTGGTCATTGCATTATATGTTTTTGTTTTCCTTTTTTGTACTTCAACTATGTCTTGACTTGATTCCATTTGGATATGTAGCCAGCGTAAGTCAGGCTCAGTTATTCCATTGCATATTTTTTATTCTTTTACCCCTGAACTATGTGCAAACCTGATTACCATTTGGGGATATGTAGGCAACCTTTAAGGGTTCGGTCATACCCGTAGGAAACCCTCCTTTAATTATGCATTAATGGAAAGTAACAAGTCTCCCAGAAGAGTCAGAGAAGCATCATTAGAAGATGAGAGTATGAGAAGGACTACCTTTGGATATGGAGAAGCTCGATGGACCTCGAAACATGTCATAACCTTAGAAGGATTAAGGATATATATATATATATATAGACATATATTTATATATCTAATATATACGTAATAGACTCCCTTATAAAGAACATATTATTATTCTTCAAAATGTATTTTTACTATTCTACCTACCAAGTCTCCAAGATAAGAGATCGAGGATGGATCGAAGAAGTATTGAAGGTTTTCGATGACAATGCTAAAGTTTGCAAGTCGACACAAGTCAACACCCCCTCCCAAATTAAAATTTTTTCTTTGAGTGCAGGAAGATAGGGAATCAAGGAAGCTAACATCCAGTCTTAGGACCCAACCGGAGATGCCATTCGACTTACTCCAATCATAAGCCAAAATATTTTCTCCTTATTTACTTTCTTGATATGCCACATGTTTTCTGTCTAATAAGGTTCCATTTTGAATCCTTGAAGATACACTCGAGATTCGGATCACAAGTCAAAGGGGCCCCACAGGACAAATAGGATAGTTTGCTTTTTATCAAGAATAACTCCACCAATTGGGGACTACCATCTAACTGCGCTGAATAAGTTCTGCCGAAGGAAGACCGTCGCCTAACTACGTCAAAAGAATTAAGCTAATCACATCAAACTTTATCACTTGGAGGATGTACATAGCAAACGTCGGTGAACTACATCACTTAGAGGTTGTACATAGCAAATGCCGATCAAACTCTGCGAATCGGAGGCTGTATATAGCAAACACAGTCGAAAGACCGCCAATCGATGGTTGTATATAGCAAACACCATAAAAATTCCGCCGATTAGAGGATGTATATAGCAAACATCTTCAATACCAATCAAAGGCTACACATTGCGGACGCCATTCAGACTCCACTAATCGGACGATATGTATATACCAAGCACCATCCAGTCTTTCCTAATCGAGGATTGTACATAGAAAACATCATTCAAACTCCATAATTTAGAAGTTGTACATAACATGCATCGTCAAGATTCCGCCAATCAGACCCTGTATATAAGCACAAGAAGCGACACTCCAGTGGTCAAGGACCGTAATATAGCAATGCCATCAAATCTTCGTCGATCACGGGCATTCATGCTAGCAACCTCATCATACACCCGTGGTTAAATTTTATGTTTACATACTTCATACCGCCAAATACAAACGTTACATTACAATCGTCTCACCAGCTAGAGGCTTTATATTACAAGTGCTATATCATCGAATACAAGTGTTACATTACAATCGCCTCGCCAGATGAAGGCTTTACATTACAAGTTTTGCATCGCTAGATACAGGCTTTACATTACAATTGCCTCATCAGCTAGAGGCTTTATATTACCAGTTTTGCATCGCCGGATACAGACGTTACATTACAATCGCCCCGCCAGTAGAAGGCTTTACATTACATGTTTTGACTCGCTAGATATAGGCATTACATTACAACAGCTTCGCCAATTAGAGGCCTCTACATTACAAGTTACTTTACCTACATTGCATTCACGACACAAGACAAAGACATCAATGATCATTTGAATATCTACACTCTAATCTTTACATTATTTTCATTTAAGATTTTGAACCACAACAGGTACGTTTCAACCTTTTTACCTGTTTTGCAGGAAAATACATCACAACGTGGAACTCCCTCTCAGCAGCAAACTAGGGCAAGCTAGTGGAATGTCAAGCATCCCTAGCTACGTCAAGGATTCGCTTTATCAACTTAATTTTTAGAAACTCAGGTTCGACTCTTTGTTTAACTTCCATAGCTCGGTATCACCATACATCCATATTGGGGCATATTTTTTTCTTCTTCTTTTCTCTATCATAGGTTTTCAGTAGAAATTGCTATGGGACATTTCTCTTTCTCAGTTGGCCATAGAACTACCTCTGACCTAATTCCCATGTGTAGGTATATGTAAGTTACCTTAGCTTAAGTGTGGCTATTTTCATTTTACTCGTGTTGACCTTTTCATACTCCACCACTTAATAATTCAACACTGGGGCAAATTTTGAATTCAATCAAAATTTATTATGATTTTGCCCTCTCAAACTACATATGGCCTGATTTCTCATTAAACCTGAGATATGTAGGCAACTCAGAAACAAGAGTCGGTCGTAACTCCATAAAATGTCAAGTTGCTTCCCAAATGTTGTTTTGGTCAGCCAAAATTGGATTATGTCAATATTTATTTGTCCACGCCTTCATTGCACTCCTTCATGAACAAAGAAAGGGGCAAGTTATTGACACCCAATTTTGTCTCTCACTATTTAATTAGCTAGGCATCCATGAAAAAAGAAATAAAATTTTTTTCTTTACAAAAATAAAATAAAATTAAATAAGATTTTTACAAAATATTTTTACTATTACTACTATTGTTATTATTATAATTATTGTTATTGCTATTTTCATTATTACTATTATTTTAATAAATTTTTTATTTTTTTTATTCGACAAATCATTTTATGGATATCATTTTCTTACAAAGATAAACATTTTTTAAAAAAAAATTCTACTTGTTTTAGCATTCTTGAGAAATTTATGACAAACAAATAGTTTTAAGTGTTAAATCAATTCTTGATTAAATACAATTCCTCGTTTTTACAAGTAATATTTTCGTATGAAGAAGATTAACCAATTAATTTTATTATTAATCCATACTAATTTTATTTTAGAATGATTAATTTTTGTCAAAATAACTTAATCTTGCAAAATAACTTAATCTTGCAAAATAACTATTTGAATTTGTTTAACTATGACTATTTAATAAATAATTTGATCATATTTTAAATAGGCTATTTGGGCAAAAACTTTGGCAATTCGATCCCAAAATTCAGCCAATCTGCGTGCACCACGTAGGAAGCACAAGGATTGTGCTTCTTTAGCTCAAATCTTGACCTTCCAATCCAATCCGATGGCTCTAATTAATCTAACATTTTTTTCACTTCATATATATATATATATATGAGATAAATATAGAAAACACACCTAAACTACACCATTTTTTTGAGTTTCACACCTAAAGTATTGAAAGTTTGAGAAACACACCTAAACTATCACTTATTAGTTTGAAAAACACACCTCAGTGGTGTGTGTAATACGCTCTCTCTTTTATTGGAGAAAACATTGCCACATGGCATGCCACATTGATGAAAATTAAATAAAAATATTAATATTAGTTAAAAGTAAAAGATTAAAGTATAAATATTCTTCCGAAAAAATATTATGTTGCCACATTGAAAAAAATTAAATAAAAATATCAATATTAGTTAAAAGTAAAAGATTAAAGTATAAATATTCTTCCGAAAAAATATTATTTTTTAAAAAATAAAATTTAAAATATTTTTCTCACCTACTTTATTGCCCCCACTCCCGTGTACTGCCCACCCACCCCCAACAATCCCCGCCCTGTTTATTTTTTATCTCTTTTATAAAATATTTTTTAAAAGTTCAAACTTCCGCCCCTACTCCACTCCTAACTAAAAAAATAGATTTTTTTAAATAAATAAAATTCTATCCCACTTGCATCTAATCCTCCGCTCCTAATTTATTTTTATCTTTTTTATATATATTTTTTATACATATGTAAACATATTTTTAGAAAAAATATTTTTTTTCTACTTGTTTATCGAGTATAACAGAAATAAAAAATTTATTTAAAAAATCTTGCGATAAATAAAAAATAATTTTCTAAAAATAATAAAAAAAAAAAAGCAGAGGATTAAGTGGGTAGCGTAGAATTATTTTTTCTAAAAATAATTAAAATAATATCTAGATTATTATTTTAAAAGGGAGATGAAATAAGAATTTTTTTAAAAAAATTTACAATTTTTGTTTGGGGGCGGAAGGGGGGGGATACGGTGAGAGGAAGTGGTAGGGTGGGGTAAGAAAAATATTTATATTTTATTTTATATATTTTTTTAAATAATAACATTTTAATATTTAATTTTAACTAATACTATAATTTATTTATTTTTTGCCAAGGTGGAATATTTTGTCCATGTAGAGTGTGATGTGGCATTTTTTAAAAATAAAAGAGAGAGTGTGGCACACACACTATGGTGAGAGTGGAATAAAAGATAGAGGTGTATTTTCTAAAACTAATAAGTGATAGTTTAGGCGTGTTTCTCAAATTTTCAATACTTTAGGTGTGAAACTCAAAAAAATGATATAGTTTGGATGTATTTTTTATACTAATCTCTACATATATATTTTAACTCTTAATCCATTTTTAGCCGTCCGATCAAA
>DF358628.1:36253-51151 GCA_000787875.1 Solanum virginianum
CTCTCAACTTCGTATTGCAATTTCGAGCTTGTTTTTCATTAAATTTGAGTGATTCAAAAGGCTACATGACTTGATTTTTCAAAAGGAACATTGTATTGAATCTGGATTTGGAATTTGACACATATTTTGATGTAAATCACTACTTTTTCTTTGTTGATATATTGGGAATGAGTGAAAAATTTACATTGCAATATCTCGGTCATTTATTAACGAAATTAAGTGAAATTTTGTGTAAATTATTCTATGTTCTGAGAGGAACGCTATGATATGCTGGATATTAACTAATTTTGTTTGGTTTTTGAGAATTTTGACCGAGAAAATTTTGATCGAGAAAATTTTGAAAAGAATATTTTCCTCATAAAGTTTTTAAATTCGGTTTTGGTCATTTTCTTGGCGTCTGGGGTCTATTTTAGGCCAAATTTTTTGTTATAGACTTGAGACGATGTGGGGATTATTTTACCGAGATTGGTTTCATATTTCGAGCATGGGCTCCAATTTTCTGGTTTTAGTCTTAATTGATGAAACTGCACCCGTTTCTTGAGATTTTACAGCCAAATCAGTCATAATGATCATGTGACTTATGTTTGAATAGTTGAGTAGCATCAAGAAGTGATTCAGAGGGGAAAGTCTTAAGCAAGAGATGTCGGATGCCAAGTAGGCTAGGCTTTCTCTAAACCATAGACTACGATGAAATATTTGCGTATTTAAGTTGGAATGTATAGGAGTATACTGTTTATGGATTGAGTTGTGGAGTATATGTTATATATGGCTGGATATGATTTGTGTGTTGTGTATATATAATATTATGGGACGATAGTTGTTATATTGAGGATTGTGTCGGCTATAGTTGATATATTACCTAAATTCATACATTACATGACTACGAAAGGGATTGAATAGAGTTGGTTAGAGTTGTGAATGTGTGACAGGTATGTACACTGAGCTTAACACTTGCTTGTATGTGTGTGCAGTCTGAGGCTATTAAAATGTACAATCTATTAAGATAGACATGTGATTACATGCTACCCTGTGTGCTGAATCTAGTATGCATATTTGGTTGGTAGGTATATGCGTGATGTGCTTGCGGTTATCTGTATCTAGACTGAGTACTTTTGGTAGAATGCCCTTATTACACATGATTCTATATTGCCCTGTGGGTTGTATGATCTTGTATATTGTTGTTATATGTTTTGTACTTGTGCCACTAGTTAGTGACTAGAGATACACCATGTTCTGGGGATAATCATAGTTGTACCCCTAAATGGAGCTTGTGACCTATAATATGAGGTGTGTTGACATTGAGTCACTGACGAGTTAGAGATGGGAGCTAACCCCACTAACGCAGTGTAAGTCATATCCTATGAGCATTTGGGGTGATCTGCAACAAGATACTAGCTATATGGGTTTGTCTTGGGGACTGGCATCTAGTTGAGAAGGGCACATTTTCAGTGGTCTGGCACATAGTTGCGTCAGGCGATACCCTTTGTGGCTGCTGAGCTACGATATGATTTTGGGTAGATGATATCTTTCCATTTATCTAGCCTCTTGGGCGTTACCTAAGGTTATACCAACATTTCCTTTTGAGTTGCTTTACACAGAGAAGGGGCTTGGAAGGCCAAATATGGGCTAATACCATGAGACAGACATGTGATCTGTCTTGACTTGTACCTGTATAAATGTGCATAGCCTATTGCTACTGGAATATGATGCCTAGGAGACTGTGTATTGATTATATATCGCAGTGCGGTTAGACTCTGGTATAGATATAACTTGGCAAGATTCAGGTATCCTGGATATTTATGATTTTTCGAAATAGTCTATGTTACTCTGGGCACTTGTGATTGACGAGGTTATGATATACTTGGCCTTGGTGAGGTATGATTCTACATTGACCTGTGATATATATACTTTGGTGTATTGCTGAGAGTTGTGGTGCATTGCTTCGTTTCATCTAATGTTGGGTTATCTATTGTTTTTGAGAGAGATGGTGATTATGATTATGTGGGTTGGATTGAGACTATGGGATACCGTGGTTGAGAGTGTCTTCGCATACGTTCACTTTGGGCACGATGCAATTATCGTTACCTATGTTCACTCTAGGCATGATATGACTTTGGAATTCTAGATCTAGAAATATTGATTGAGTGAGTGATTTATTGATACCTTGAGTCCCAGATGACGTTCTCCTTATTGTTTGAGCACCAATGGCTATGCCCGAGTATCCAAGTTCACAATTTACATGCCCCATGTTTCGAGTTCCGGTGGTCACGCCATAGCACTAGGCGACGAATACCAATTCTGCAGATCGACCGCCTATTGAGATTTAGGTCAAGGACTGTGATTGATATTCTATGGGGCTAGGCCCTATGATTGATATTCTGTGGAGCTGGGGCCCCTGATTGACATCCTGAGATGAGACACTATTGTTTATGTGAGGGGGATTTTTTCTCCCGTGAGGGAACCATCTTACCGTTATATTGAGTTTTAGATTATCTGTCCCTGGTTGACTACTCAATCGGAGACCAGGTCACAGGACTCTGGATCGGGTGCCACACGCCGGCCCGGTTGACTTGTAACGGTTTGGGCGAGGCCCCGGGATTACTTACCCATGGATCCACTCACCTATTCACACCCTGACTGTGTGTGGCTGTGCCTTCTAGGTTTATGGGGGGCCAAGGGACTTGTAGGCTTAGATACTAGAGTCTTACACCCAAGTACAGTTGACCCTTATTCGAATGATGTAGAGACCTGGGCTCTATGATGGTTCTACGGGATTCTTTCATGGTTCTATGGGACTTTGTGATAGTTCTGAGGGATTATGTGCTTTTCTGTTGACATTATTATTATACGTGGGTGTACCTTATGGGCTTTTGAGGGCCTAGTTGGCATACAAGCATAGATACTAGGGCCTTGCACCCGTGTACAACACTATGCCTTAGTTAGGGTAGTTGAGGTATGAGCCTACACAATTTCGTCAGTGGTATCAATGTTCACCACTTAGGTTGGTTCGATTATCATTGTTTATCTCTTTTTGGTTAGCTCAGTAATGGTTTGAGGATTTCTAGACATGCTTATGTCTTTATCTAAGTTCGTTTGCTACACTGCAGCTGTAACACCCTCATGTGCATCGAAATGCCCTATAGTGTAATTCTCCAATATCTTAAAATTCATGCATGATTTCAAAAATCCAACTTCATATTCTTTTTCAGGAGGCAAAATTGTGTGACAAAAGGGTAGACCTCGAATTTTAAAAGAATCATAGCAAATATTCATTTTCGCAAAAGGGACCCAAGGCAGTATGCCTGCGCGCATCCCCGCGTCATGCCTGGGGCGCGCTTGAGTGCAAAAATGTTATGCATATCAAGTCCATTCCGCGCCTAGGGCGCGGACTGTTGTAAATTTTCCCTCAGTTTTTCAGCTTCACTCAAGGGCATTTGGGTAATAAGTAAATGCCCATTTAAACATGAAAATCCCCTACCTTGGCCATTTTTTTAACTTAAAAAAACACTCAAAACCCTCTCGAATCCTCTCAAGAACATCAACCAATATTCCATTCAAATTCATGAATCTCAAGAACAAGCTTTGAATTTCAAGAACCCAACTTAAGCCTCAAGTCTTCCTCAAGTTTCTTCAAGAAAATCTCAAGTTTAGGTAAATGAGTTTCATTCATGCGATTTCTTCTACCCATGAAGTCAATCCCTCTTTCTTTATAAAAGTTCATGATTTTAAGGTTGAATACATTATGGGTAATCTCTATTATGCATTTTTCACATGATTTAAGTATATGGGTTTGATTGTGGGAACCTTTCTTCCCACAAGTCCAATCATTTTTCTTCTCCTACTACATGAAGTTTATGGATCTTTATGATTATTTATGAACTCTTGAATATGGTATTACTACTATGCATTCTATTATGGTTTATTTTTATGCGTTATCATGAAGTAAAATATTATGTGGTATTTATGGATTTATGAATTATTTTATGAAAATTTATGAACTCTTGTTTATGATGATATTATTATGCATTGTGCACATGTCTTCTATATGGGTTTTAAAAGAAATGATGTTTTATGCCAAAATGTCGATGGGGTTTGATATTATGATGGATTTCATGACATTCAAAATAAAGGTTTTGCTTGATAGGATGGATTGCATGCTCCCATGTCCATATTTTACAAGATGATGTATATTATCATGATGGGTTTATTAAGAATGATTTAAACTAATTATTTTCCTATATATCTTGAAATATGATACTTTCTTAAAATATGATGGTTTTACTACAATATTTGTGGGTTGATTTGAATGACTTGAAATGAATTGATCTTATTTCTCGCTTGTCTCTTATTCTTAAAATGCATGATTTTAAGTACATGTGCATATACCCACCATGTGTTTGACTAAATTACTTGACAAGGATTCTTGATGTTGATGAGAGATTATAATATGAATTTACATGACAAGCATGTTATGATAACTTATAGGTTCCCAAGCATCTATCAAACTCATGAAAAGTTTCCATGATCTACAAGTGAATTATTGAGCTCTAATGCTATATTTTTTTGATACTCTTGTGAAATGTGAAGCCCTTTCTTGATACTTCGATGTTATGGTTTGATGAACTACTTTTGTATTACCTACCAAAAGGCCATGCCGTAAGGTAGAATAAATTTCAACTCCTACCGAAAAGATTGTATCGTAAGGTAAGGACATCTCTTCTACCAAAAAGATTGTATCGTAAGGTAAGGACATCTCTCCTACCAAAAAAAATATATCGTAAGGTAAGGACAGCTCTCCTATCGAAAAGATTGTATCATGAGGTAAGGGCATCTCTCTTACCTAAAAGATTATATCATAAGTTAAGGGCATCTCCCAATTCCTACCAAAAAGATTAAATCTTAAGGTAAGGTACATCTTATATTACCTACCAAAAAGGCAATATCGTAAGGTAGGGGAATTGGTAATACTCTCCGAAAAGGTTATACAGTAAGGTGGGTGGGTGGCTATTTGCCATTCTCGTGTTTGTTTATGTAAGGCATTTAGCATATATTTTATCTTGGGCTGATACCCATTGGTTATGATCATGCATCCTAGTTATCATTATAGGTTATCTCCTTTATTGGATTACACCCTGCATACTTATTACATTTCAAGTATTAACGCATGCTCTATGCCTACATGATATTACCATGTAGGAACCGGAGCCCCTATTAATCTTTCTCCACGTGGCTAGCTGGATCGTTTGAAGTTAGATTTGGTGAGTCCTAGCTCACATCCAGGGACAATATCTAATTTCATTTATGCTTATGATAAGACCTTATCTCATGCTTTTAGTTACTTATCTATGAGGGTAAGCCCAAAAGATGTCTTGGCCCCCGCCCCATTCATAGTAGAGGTGTGTTAGATATTGAGTTGGTTTGTACTATGAGCTTGACTCCACTTATGTTATGTCATTATAAGAGACTTCCCTTAGTCCCATATTTCCCTCTGCGCTCTCTATGTTGATTGTTAAGATGAAAGTCCCACATCCCTAAATGCCCTCTAGCATGAGTCATACTTACCCGCCCCTTAGACTTATTTGCTATGTGATATATGTTTATCCTCTTCCCTATAACATCCCCATAGCGTGAGTTTAAATCCCCGGTTCCCTTAGAAATTATTTTTTATGTGCTTATTTATCTTTTATTATTTTCGTGCAATCAAGGATGTGCAAACAATATGCTAAGAGGCTTGTTTGGGTTGCCTTCAGGCTCCCCATTCTCCATGTCACGTCTAGGCCCTAGGCTTGGGTCATGATAAGCTTAATATCAGAGCACTAGGCTTATAAGTGATCCTTGGAAATCCAACATACCGCATCGAGTAGAGTCTTGTTCATGGTTGTGAAGCGCGCCACAACTATGATTAGGAGGCTATGAGGTATTTTAGGAAATGCATCACTTCTTCATGATCCATGTCATGCGGTAGAGCTAAATACCCTAAGGTTTAATTCTGATTCTGGACCATTACATTTTAGAATATGTCTCAAGCTATTCAGAATGATGGACAAGATGGTAACCATCCCTCGCTTGCGAGTCAACTTCCCAACAATGACATATCAAATACAGAGATTCGCAATGCCCTATGGCTATTGGAAAAAGTTGTAACCGCTCAACTCAACCAACAAATAGGTGCCCCTGAGATTACAAATGATAAGAGGTAGGAGCAGAAGGCTAAGAGGGCTCAGTATGATGGTGGTTTTCGAGGTGGTAAGGGTGGTCGTTTTTAATAAGGTCACAAATTCCAAGATCAAGGGTCCTCTCATGCTCAAAACCAAAAGTTTATTAGTGATAAGGTGCCTAACCCCAAAGCTCAAGGTGGTAATGATGGAGTGATTCATCGTAGATGCCCAAAATGTGGAAGGAATCATCTTGGCACATGTCTGAGGAACACGGGTGCATGCTTTTTGTAGCAAGATGGGCCACAAGATTGTTGGTTGTTTATATGCTCAACGAAAAGGTAAAAATAATCATCCTCTGGGACTCAATGCTCATGGAACTAAAGGGCACAAGGTGGTGCCAATGGTGGAGGTTTTATTTCTTTTCTAAGTGTCCAAGGTGTGGGAAGAACCATGGTGGCGTCTGCCGTAGAGGATTGGGTGGTGGCTTTAGCTGTGGAAAAATAGGGCACCAAATCTCCGAGTGTCTTATGTGGCTAAAAGAGGTAAGGAAGGGTGTCTTTGAGGTCAAGTGATTTCAACAGGGGAAGTCCAAGATGCCTAAACCTTAGGAGGAAGTTTATATAGAAAGTGATTCGATGATCTTCAATAGGGGCAAGAGGTGGATGAGACCCTTGATGTTGTCATTGGTATGTTAAAAGTTTTTCACTATGATGTATATGCTTTATTAGATTGGGGTGCCACTCTCTCTTTCATTACTTCTTTAGTTGCTTTTATATTTCATGTGTGTCCCCAATTATTGTATGAACTTTATGAAGTGTCTACCCCCGTTGGTGAGTCCATTATTGCTAGAAGAGTCTATAGTGATTATTTCATGTCTATATTGCATAAAGTCTTACTTTGTAATTTTGTTCAACTTGACATGGTGGATGCTGACAATATTCTTGGGATTGATTGGTTACATGCATATCATGCTTTTGTTGATTGTAGAACCCGTAAAGTTAGGTTCCAAATTCCTAATGAGCCCGTCTTTGAGTGGGAAGGTCATGATTCGGTAGTTAAGGCTAGATTCATATCTTGTCTTAAAGCCCAAAATTTGATATCTAAGGGTTACATTTACCATCTTGTAAGGGTTAGGGATGTTGTGTCTAAGGTCCCCCCTATTAAAATGATTTCGGTGGTAATGAGTTTCTTGATGTCTTTCTCGATGAGCTTCCCGATGTACCTCCTGAAAGGAAAATAGACTTTGGTATAGATCCTCTCCCCGATACACAACCCATTTTCATTCCCCCTTACTATATGGCCCCGCTGGAGTTAAAAGAGTTGAAGGACTAATTGAAGGATTTGTTGGAGAAAGGTTTCATAAGGCCTAGCAAGTCACTTTGGGGTGCACCGATATTGTTTGTAAGAACAAAAGATGGCTCACTTAGAATGTGCATCGACTACCGAAAACTCAATAAAGTCACCATAAAGAACAAGTATTCTCTACCAAGGATATATGACATATTTGATCAACTACAAGGGGCTAGTCATGTTTCTAAGATTGATCTTCGGTCTGGATACCACCAAGTAAGAGTGAAGGTGTGCGATATTCCCAAAATGGCTTTCCGGACTAGGTATGGGCATTTTGAATTTATGGTGATGTGATTTGGTTTGACTAATGCACCGATGGTATGTATGGACCTCATAAATAGGGTCTTTAAACCCTACATTGGCATGTCGGGTTGTTGTTCATGGATGATATGTTGACTTACTCCAGCAGTGAAAAGAGCACATGATACTTTTGAGGGTAACATTGAAAACCTTGAGGAAAGGAAGTTGGTTGCTAAGTTTGACAAATGTGAGTTTGGGTAAAGAGAAAGTGGTAAGGATCAGACCTAGATCTTGACCCCGCTTTGCTAGAACTGAAGGTACTAGTGAAGGAGGGAAAGACGGAGGTTTTCTCCCAAGGGGGAGATGGTGTCCTTAGGTATCAAGTAGGTTGCATATTTTTTGGCTGTTGATTGGGTTGAGGTACTTGATCTTGAAAGAGACACATGATTCATCCTATTCAATTCTTCCCAATTTTAAAAAGATGTATGAAGATTTTAGAGAGGCATCTTGGTGAGGTTGATGAGATGGCTTTGACTGGACTGAGTTTGGTTATGGATTCCATAGAGGAAATAAGACTTATAGGGGAAAGGTTGAGAACGGATCAAAGTAGGCAAATTTGCTACTCCGATGTGAGGAGAAGAGATCTTGGGTTTTGTGTGGATGATTGGTATTTGAAGCTTTCACCAATGAAGGGCGTTGTTTAGTTTGTCAAGGAGGGAAAATTAAAGCCAAGGTATGTGGCGCCTTGTAGAATTTCGAGGAGAATTGGCAAAGTTGTCTCTGATTTAGAGTTGCCTATGGAAGTGCATATGGTTTATCCAATTTTCCATGTATCCATGTTGAGGAAGTGTATCGGTGACCCAAGTACTATAGTACCTTTAAAGTTGTAGGTGTTGTGGAAGGTAACTTGACCTATGAGGAGATCCCGATGGAAATATTAGATAGACAAGTAAGGAAGTCAAGGGACAAAGATGTGACATCCGTCAAAGTCCTTTGGAAGAATCAACAGGTTAAAAGTGTCACTTAAGAAGTCGAAGCAAACATGAAGAAGTGATATTCATACCTCTTTCACTCTATTTAAGCCTAAGATGACAAACTAAGTCTTTTCTATGGTTTCAAGTCTTAAATTTCAGCCCTCATGTTATTTTTGCATGCATACATATTCATGGTGAAAAGTTTTGATGATTTTTGATGTATATGTTTGAAACTTTTTGGGAATGATGTTTAAGCGCATTTATTGCATTCATGTCGGGTTGAAAGTTTCTTGATTACTCCTCTTACATATGTTTCTTCGACATTCAGGGATGAATGTTCCCAAGGGGAAGATACTATAATACCCCTCATGTGCATTAGAATGCCCTATAGTGTAATTCTCAAATATCTCAAAATCAGTACATGATTTCAAAATTTTGACTTCATATTCTTGTTCAGGGGGAAAATTGTGTGAGAAAAGGGTAGCCCTCGAATTTTAGAAAACCCATAGCAAAAATTCATGTTCGCAATGGGGGGCCAAGGCAATGTGCCTACGTGTTGACCCCGCGTCACGCATGGGGCACGCTTGAGTACAAAAATGCCCTGTACGTCTAGTCCATATCGTACCTAGGGCGCAGACCATTGAAATTTTTCCCTCAGTTTTCCAGCTTCACTCAAGGGCATTTGGGTAAAAAAAAACCCTCAAAACCCTCTAAAATCCTCTCAAGAACATCAACCAATATTCCATTCAAATTCAAGAATCTCAAAAACAAGCTTTGGATTTCAAGAATCCAACTCAAGCATCAAGTCTTCCTCAAGTTTCTTCAAGAAAATCTCAAGTTTAGGTATGTGGGGTTCATTCATGGGATTTCTTCCACTTGATTTCAAGAACCCAACTCAAGCCTCAAGTCTTCCTTAAGTTTCTTTAAGAAAACCTCAAGTTTAGGTATGTGGGCTTCATTCATGTGATTTCTTCCACCCATCAAGCCAATCCCTCTTTCTTTATAAAATTTCATGATTTTAAGGTTGAATACTTTATGGGTAATCTCTATTATGCATTGTTCACATGATTTAAGTATGTGGGTTTGATTGTGGGAACTTTCCTTCCCAAAAGTCCAACCATTTTTCTTCTCCTACTACATGAAGTTTATAAATCTTTATGGTTATATATGAACTTTGAATATGGTATTACTACTATGCATTCTATTATGGTTTATTTTTATGCATTATCATGAAGTGAAATATTATGTGGCATTTATGAATTTATAAATTATTTTATGGGTATTTATGAACTCTTGTTTATGATGATCTTGTTATGCATTGTGCACATGTCCTCTATATGGATTTTATAAGAAATGATGTCTTAACCAAAAATATTATTGGGGTTTGATATTATGATGGATTTCATGACATTCAAAATAAAGGTTTTGCTTGATAAGATGGATTTCATGCTCCCATGTCCATATTTTGAAAGATGATGTATATTATCATGATTGGTTGATTAAGAATGATTTAAACTAATTATTTTCCCTATATATATCTTGAAATGTGATACTTTCTTAAAATATGAAGTTTTACTACAATATTAGTGGGTTGATTTGAAAGACTTGAAATGAATTGATCTTATTTCTCTTGTGTCTTACTCTTCAAATGCTTGATCTTAAGTACATGTGCATATGCTCACCATGTGTTTGACTAAATTACTTGACTAGGATTCTTGGTGTTGATGAGAAATTATTGTATGAATTTACATGGCAAGCATGTTATGATAATTTATGGGTTCCCAAGCAATGTATTAAACTCATGAAAAGTTCCCATGATCTACAAGTGAATTATAGAGCTCTTATGCTATTTTTTTATGCTCTTGTGAAATGTGAAGCCCTTTCTTGATGCTTCAGTATGTTGGTTTGATGAACTATTTTTGTATTACCTACTAAAAAGGCCATGTCGTAAGGTAGAATAAATACCAACCCCTATCGAAAAGATTGTATCGTAAGGTAAGGACATCTCTCCTACCGAAAAGATTGTATCGTAAGGTAAGGACATCTCTCCTACCAAAAAGATTGTATCGTAAGGTAAGGACATATCTCCTACCAAAAATATTGTATCATAAGGTAAGGACATCTCTCTTACCGAAAAGATTGTATCGTAAGATAAAGACATCTCCCAATTCCTACCGAAAAGCTTGAATCTTAAGGTAAGGGACATCTTATATTACTTACCAAAAAGGCTATGTCGTAAGGTAGGGAAATTGGTAACACTCTCCGAAAATGTTATAGCATAAGGTGGGTGGGTGGCAATTTGGCCATTCTCATATATGTTTGTGTAAGGCATTGAGCATATATTTCATCTTGGGCTTATACCCATTCGTTATGATCATACGTCATGGTTATTATTATAGCTTATCTCATTTGTTGCATTGCATCCCGTATACTTAGTACATTCCAAGTACTAACGCATACTCTATGCCAATATGATATTACCATGTAGGAACCAGAGCCCCTATTGATCTTCCTCCACGTGGCTAGCTGAATCATTTGAAATTAGCTTTGGTGAGTCCTCACATCTGGGGACAATATCTAATTTCATTCATGCTTATGATAAAACCTTATCTCATATTTTTGGATACTTATCTATGAGGGTTAGCCCGAGAGATATCTCAGCCCCAGCCCCATACGTAGTAGAGGTGAGTTGGATTTTAAGTTGGTTTGTATTATGAGCTTGACTCCTCTTATGCTATGTCATTATGAGAGACTTCTTTTAGTCCCGTATTTCCCTCTATGCTCTTGATTGTGGAGATGAAAGTCCCAGGTCCCTAGATGCCCCCATAGCGTGAGTCATACTTACCTACCCCTTAGACTTATTTGCTATGTGATTCATGTTTATCCTTTTCCCTATAACATCCCCATAGCATGAGTCCAAAGCTCAGCTTTCCTTAGAAATTATTTGTTATGTGCTTATTTATCTTTTATTGTTTCTACAAAACCAAGGATGTGCAAATAATATGCTAAGAGGCTAGTTTAGGTCGCCTTTAGGCTCCCCATTCTCCATGTCATGTCTAGGCCTTAGGCTTGGGTCGAAACAACTGCAGTTCTCTTTATATTTGGGCTTTATATATGTTTACTGTTTCGCTCGGTCAACCGATTATGCCTACTGGGTGCCTTTTCCTGTACTTACCCCTACTTCTACATCTTACCATAGTGCAGGTCCAGGTATGGGTTGTGATAGCTGAATTGGGGAACTACGAGACCACTCAAGAGACTTTTGACTAGCACCGACAACTCTGGCTTCTTCGCTCTCTCCTTCCTATTGATAGTCATCTTTTCCATCCAGTTGTTGGCCTTGTACATTAGAGTTTGATATTTGTAGGTGTACTCCTATTTTGTATATTATCATGATTATTGATATATGTATACGATATGTCCTTGTGTCTATTGTAGCTCTGTACAGTTGACTTCCAGGTTCTGGGTAGGTTTCAGCATATATATTATTATTATATCGATTTGGTTTGAACTAGAGAGCTAGGACAGGTACCCTTGGGTTGGAAATTGGCTTGCCTGTAGGTAGGATCCGCATGCACCATTATGACCGGAATTGAGTCATGACATAAGGTGTCATCAATTAAGTTATGCTTAGTGGATTTTTGTTTATTTTTTAAAAAATTATACACAAAAGCATGACAATTTAATTAAATACTTTAATGTGAAAACATTATTTTTTATATCATACGAATGAACTATTATAATTTACAAAAGATCTTATTACCTTATTAGTTGATTGACTATTTTAATTTTTAGGAAGAAGGGCCTAAAATATCCCGTAAGTATTTGAATTGGTATAAAACTACTCTTCATCCCCCTTTTGACGCCCAAATACCCCCAACATCCATCTTTTGAGTCAAAAATATCCTTGATATTAACCTATTGACTTATATTTATTCTTATTTTTAACAACTCTCCTAAAGTAAAATCATTAAATACTTTATTCATTGTACTGCCTAATCAGATTAGTGTAAATTAAAACTCTTCTTAAATAAATAATAAAAATCAAATATGATTCATATTTCAGCCTGATATGCTAGAAAATAATTGTAATGACCATGCTGATTGTTTTTTTACCTTATCCGTGAAAATTACTATTTTCCCTTTCATAAGTTGCTTTGGGCCTATTATGAACTAATTGTGTTGTTATAATTGAGATCTTGTGTTTTTAAAGTGAAAAATGTGAGTTTTGGCACTTTTGGAAGTTTAAATTATTGAAAAAGTGAGCTTTTGTAGCATTCGGCGTTTCGGGTATCAGAATGGAAATCAGTCGATTCCATTAGCTCTAAAATGTTAAATTTGGTCTAATAGAAGTGAAAGAACTGAATTTGGAGTTAAAACAGCGATTCTAGACCAAAAGCTACATTTTCAGTTGGTTTTGGAGCCTAAGTTTGACTTTGGTCAACATTTGGAGTTCAAAAAATCTCATCGAAATTCTGACAATTTCAGTGGTTTTGGATGATGAAACTAATCTAGGAATGATCTCATTGTAATTTTAAAGTTTTTGAGGGCAGTTTGAGTATTTTGAGTTTTAACTTATTTTAATGAGTCTTATCGGGAATTGGGTCAAGAAGACCTTGGAATCAAATTCTGATAATTCCATTGAGTCCAGATTCTCATTTTTGGTAGGGATATATGTCTGATTTGTGTGAGTCAGGTTTCGGACGAACCCGAGGGTCCATTTCGAGAATTTTGTAATATTTGATTTTTTGATCTAGTGCAGCCCCCATTGTACCCCACATTTGTGACATAGGGGACCGCATTCTCGAAGGTCTGTGTAATCTGACCTTTGCATTCACAGATCACCAGTTTGCGAAGCACATAGTTGTTTCCCTCCGCATTCACGGACCCCATCCTCACATTCGCAAAGGTGTGCACTTTCTTGGTCTCTGTATTCGCGAATTTCTCTCCACATTCGTAGAGAGTCTTCGTGCCTGAATAGTTTTTAATCGTGAAAACATCCCTTTCCTCCATTTTTGACTCTTCAAGTTCGATATTAGGCTATTTCTTCAAGGATTTTCGTGGTAAACTTTTGGGTAAGTATTTCTAACCTCGAAATTAATAGTTTCCATTACTTTTCTCTTGATTTTGTTTTGAATTGCATGATTTTGAATGTTTAAAAATTTGATTTTCCATGTCTATGCTTTGGGAACTTAAATTGATGATTTCTTATTCAATTTAAGCTCAATATTAGCGAAATTTTTACCCACAAAATCCTTTTCTCATGTAGAATCATAATTTCTAGTTTAATTCCAAATTTGTGAACCTCAAATTTTAGCCCTAATTTTGACCATTTTACCCTTGAACCCAATTCATGCCAATATGGGTATCCAAATTTGTGTTTGATGCATGTGATCTATTCTTGATAGTGTTTGATTGATTCGAGTTCATTTTTAGGCTTTGATTATTCGAAACCTTGGTTCGAGTGTGGTTTCGCTATCGAGGTAGATTCAACTAACCTTTTGAACTGAATTTGAGTTATTGAATATGATTATGTGATACTCAAATTGTTTTATTTTAAGGTTCTCAAAAGAATTATATTTTGCTTACCTTAAAAATTCACTTTTGTAAGCTAATAGAAAAGTTGCCCTTTTTAGCTATAGGTTATCAAAAATAAATTTTTTTGTTTAAAAAAAGTAGTCATTCCTAATTTCTGCTTCTCTTTTTAAAAAGGTTTACCCTTTTGCAAACCGAAATATTAAGCAAAAAGAAAACTTAAAAGCATAAAGTACATTAAACCCAATATCTAAGTCAAATAACTACATTAAACTCAATATCTAAAGGGATGAGGAGATGAGCAACTATGTCTTGACTATCATACTTAATCGGTTTGCACAAGCCCAAACACAAATAAAAGCAAAGCATAAATATAAGTGTCAGCTAATGTGCAAATTGGTCTAAAGATAGCACGTGTATGTATGTATAAAAAATAAATAAATAAAGCTTCAAAAGGGGGAGGAAATGCTGGATTTCTTTTAGAATGAGCAAATTTCTCTATACTCGAGCATAATGCAATGATCCGATAGGGGTGGCAAACAAAATTGTTACACGCGCTGCATCTTGTTTCAATAATGCAAAAGGTGCACTATAAAATATATATATATATATATATATATATATATATATATATATATATA
>DF358628.1:51320-73907 GCA_000787875.1 Solanum virginianum
CTCCCCAATAATGCAAAGCTTGTGTAACCCCCATAAAATTACCAAAATACCCCTAAAATACATCATGCGCACAACGCGTCTTTTAAAGCTCTGATAAAAAATTCGAGATCGAATTTGCAATCAGCGTGAAAAATTGAGTCAGAAAATGATCTCGACCCAATTAAAAATAAACCGGATCGAATTATGAAATTGCACTTGAAGTGCAAAAACAGTGGCTTCTCTGTGCCCCCTCCACGATGCGCTAGGGGCGCGGAGTATTACTTGGTATTTTTTTTTAGTTGTTGATTTTTTCGAAAGGAATGAAGTTTTTGAAAAATTACACAAAATACACAGGTGCACGCCCCCTCCACGACGTGCACTAGTGTACCAAAATTTTACTTTTTTTCTTTTATTTCAGGAAGGGGAATTTTATCCTTCCCAATATATTTTAATATCCCCAAATTGTATTTTAAAGCGTATTTTGTACAAAAGGATTTAAAACCCATATTTTTTTGAAGTCTTTTACATAAGTACTGAGAGAAAAAGAAGAGAGAGCGTAAGGGTTTCCAGAGAAATGCCGAATTCTTAGAAAAACTTGAAGATTCTTCATCCCAGGTATATAAAGGCTACCCAGAGCATGGAATTGTTTCTTCCATGTGCCCCATACATGTAATAGGATGATAGTTGATGATTGAGCAGCCTTGAATTAAAATTCTTGAAAGTTATCTTGTAATTTATCTTTAATTTGTATACATTATCTTAAATTGATGATCATCATGCTTAAATTTACTATATACATGCATTATTATGTGACTATGAAAGTGTTATATATAAATTATTTGTTAAAGACTTGGATAATGAACTTAGGGAGAATGTCTAGAGCCTTGATGGTCTGAGTGTGATGCTTGATCGAGTCTGAGTCCTGAGGTGAGTGTATTGATGACTGAAATAGCTGGAAATAGTATTGATAGAGTTAACTGAAGGCTGATTCTTAATTTGAAAGAATAGTCCTGCTCCTTGAGCTGATAGATGATGAGATGAGGTGAGTGTGCTTGCCTGTAAGGGTTGAGTGATGGAAATTCTTGATGAATTGAAAGACTTATGAACATGTTGAGTCCTGGGAGGAGTATTGAGTACCAAAAATGAGTAAGAGTGAGTCCCACTTGTACTCATTAACTACGTGGCCAGTGTACCAGATGATTGGACCGTGAGAACGGATGTTTCCTTAGTCCCAAAAGAGGACTTACTATTATTATAAACCCCTGATGTACGCCCTTTCACCCCGGTAAGGTACTGGATGGATACCACAACGACATCACTTTGTTGTACCATCACTGGCTCATAGGTGATGGGTATAGGTCCAAGAAACTCTCAAATAGGTTTCATGATGATAGAACCCTGATGTGATGTGATTGTTCGATGTCTTGATGGATAGTGAGGTGATAGCGTCCTGTCCTTTATTCTGAGGTGAGGATGAGTGAGTGATGAGTGATTATTATCTTGTTCCATTTACTTTAGCCTATTTTACACACAATACATTCCACGTATTAACGCCCCTTTAGCGCTGCATTATTTTATGATATAGATTCTGTAGACAGAGGACTTCAGCAACCCAACCGTTGATGTTCAGAGCTTTCTGGATTCTTGATAGTGGTGAGTCCTCTCCTGTATTCGGAGGATGGTTAATTTTCTTTACCTTGAGAGCCTTTTACATGATTTTTGGTAGCTATGTCCTGTCATGGTACTGTCTCATATAGTAGTAGACGTAGATGTTGATGGTTGATATTGGGGATTCTTTCTCTCTCCTTTCTTTATATTGAGACTTTCTTTTGATATCTTATTTCATCTATGATAGAATAAGTTGGCAGCTTGAGCCCATAGATAGATTATTATTATTATTATTATCAGTTAAATATCGTTATTGAATTGACTGAATGAATGCAATGAGACTAGGTAGTCCGCTTAAGGGCTAGCAATAGTCTCCGAGTACCAGTTACGTCTAGGGTACCCTCCTGGGGTGTGACAAACTTGGTATCAGAGCACAAAGTTTGAGTGTCCTAGGGAGTCTATGAATCTGTATCTAGTAGAGTCTTGTTTATGGGTGTGTTGTGCACCACACTTCATAAGCAGGAGGTTATAGGACATTAGGAAGTGTTACCCTTCTATGATTTAAGTTCGTGCTATAGAGTTCAACCCGGCTCTCAGGCTCCTAGTTCTAGCTTGCAGGAGCCCTCAGCTGCAACTTGGCTCAGGGACTTGTTGAGGATGAACCTGCCAGTGTATACAGGGCCGAAGGTGGAAGAGGACCCGCAGAACTTCATTTATGAGATGTATAAGGTTTTGAGGGCTATGCATGTGATGAGATAGAGTGAGTTGAGCTTGCGTTCTACCAGATAAAGGATATGGCTAATGTGTGGTACACTCAGTATGGGGGGGAGTAAAGATGAGGATGTGGAGACTGCAGCATGGGAGGAGTTTAAAGCCACCTTTCTTGATCACTTCTTTCCTCAAGAGTTGAGGAAGGTGAAGGCGGATGAGTTCGTGAATCTGAAACAAGGAGGGATAACTATGAAAGAGTATAGCCTTAAGTTCATCAAACTGTCAAGGTATGCTCCTGAGATGGTGAAAGATATGAGGAAGTTTGTGTCTAGCCTGGCCAGACATGTGTAGAAAGAGTGTAAGGATGCTTTGCTGATTCCTAGTATGGACATCTCTAGACTTATGGTGTATGCCCAATAGACAGAGGAATATAAGAGGAAGGATAAGAGCATTAGAGCAGAAAGGCGAAGTCAGTGAGACATGAGCCTAGCCCGCAGAGACAGAATAGAGGTTACAAGTATTATTTTCAGAAGAAATTATCACCTCCTGCACCATCTGCAGCAAGTGCGCCCGTGTAATAAAACAAGTATGATCAGAAATCTCAGGGTTATCAGAATTTTAGGACCTCGGGTGCCTAATCTCAGGCTAGTGTGACTCAGGGCCCGAAGGGAAATCCACCTTATGGTAATTGTGTGAAACTCTATCTGGGTAGATGGCGTCTGGGTATGGATGCTTGTTTCCTATGTGGGCAGGCATGTCACTTCCAGCAAAAGTCCCCGAAGAGGAGACAAGGTGAAGAAAGCAGCATAGCTTAGTCTTCCACAGCACTCCCAGTGGGTAAACAGTAGAGGGGTACTACTACAGGTACAGGAGGCGGGACGAACCGTCTTTATACTATGGGTAACCAACAGGAATAGGAGGCTGCACCAGATATTGTCATGGGTATGCTTCGAGTCTTTACTTATGATTGTTGTGCATTACTTGATCCGGGTGCCACTTTATCTTTTGTGACCCCTTATGTGGCTAGTATGTTCGGGATTCTTTCGGACTGTTTATTTGAACCCTTTACTATTATTACTCCCACTAGTGAGTCTATCTTAGTTGAGAGAGATTACCGGGATTGTTTGGTGTCTATTTATCATAGAGACACTTTAGCTGATTTAGTAGAGCTGGAGATGGTTAATTTTGATATAATAATGGGCATGGATTGGCTTCATGCTTGCTATGCTTCTATTAACTGTAGAACCCGGATTGTTAAGTTCCAATTTCCTAATGAGCATGTCTTAGAGTTGAAAGGGAGTTTTGTGGCCCCTAAGGGTAAATTCATATACTATCTTAGAGCTAGAAAGTTGATATCCTAGGGTTGTATTTACCACCTCATGCAAGTGAAGTCTAATGATGTTGAGTCGCCTACTCTTGAGTCAGTCCCGACCACCTCGTGTGAGTAAAGTCGGATGATGTTGAATCCCCTATTCTTGCGTCAGTCCCGATTGTGAATGAGTTTCATGAGGTATTTCCTTATGATCTTCCCGGAATCCCTCTTTATAGGGAGATTGACTTTGGGATTGATGTTCTTCTAGAGACCAAACCTATCTCCGTTCCACCCTATAGAATGGGCCTCGCAGAGTTGAAAAAATTGAAAGAGCAATTTAGAGAAAGGTTTCATAAGGCCTAGTGTCTCACCTTTGGGGTGCTCCTGTCCTATTTGTGCATAAGAAAGATGGATCTTTGAGGATGTGTATAGACTACTGACAGTTGAACAAGGTTACCATAAAGAATAAGTATCCTCTTCCCAAAATAGATGATCTTTTTGACCAGCTTAAGGGTGCTACTTGTTTCTCCAAGATAGATCTCAGATCGGGTTACCACCAGTTGAAGGTGAGGGAAAGTGATATTCCTAAGAAAGCCTTTAGGATATGGTATGGCCATTTTGAGTTCTTGCTCATGTCCTTCGGGTTGACAAATGCACTTGCAGCTCTCATGGATATGATGAACAGGGTGTTCAAGTCGTATCCTAATATGTTCGTGATCATGTTTATTGATGGCATTTTGGTATATTCAAGGAATGAAGAGGAGCATGTTAATCACCTTAAAGTGATTTTGCAAACACTCAAAGATCATAAGTTGTATGCAAAATTCTCCAAGTGTGAGTTTTGGCTCAAGTCAGTGGCTTTCTTAGGCCATGTTATTTCGGGAGATGGTATTCGGATGGATACTCAGAAGATTGAGGTGGTTAAGAACTGGCCAAGACCAACTTCTCCAACAGAAATAAGAAGTTTTTTGGGTTTAACAGGCTACTATCACAAATTTGTTGAGGGCTTCTCTTCTCTGTTAGCCCCTTTGACAAAGCTAACTTAGAAGAAGCCCAAGTTTCAGTGGTCTGAGGCATGTGAGAAGAGTTTTCAGGAGTTGAAGATTATATTGACTACAACACCACTGTTGACCTTGCCAAACGAGATGGGTGACTTCGTTATATAATGTGATGCATCCAGAATTGGATTGGATTGTGTGCTTATGCAGAGGGGGAAGGTGATAGCTTATGCTTCCAAAAAGCTTAAGATCCATTAGAAGAATTATTCGACCCATGATCTAGAGTTGTTAGTAGCGGTATTCCACTTAAGATCTGGCGTCACTATTTGTATGGAGTGCTTGTGGATGTGTTCACTGATCACAAAAGTTTGCAGTATGTGTTTAGTCAGAAAGAAATCAACCTGCGGCAGAGGAGGTGGCTAGAGTTGCTCAAGGATTATGATATGAGCACTCTGTCTTACTCCAACTGAAAGAAGCGGTTCTCAAGCAGAAGGTGATGGTTTTCTCTAAAGAGGGAAATGGGGTGTTGAGATATCAAGAGAGATTGTGTGTACCCGATGTTGATAATGTTTGAGACAGAATCATGGTCGAAGCTCATAGTATGAGATATTCCATCCATCCTGCCTCTACCAAGATATACCACGACTTGAGGGAAGTTTATTGGTGGAATGGGATGAAGAAAGACATTGTTGAATTTGTATCTAAGTGTCCTAATTGCCAACAGGTTAAGGTTGAACACCAGAAACTATGTGGATTGGCTCAGAACTTTGAAATTCTGGAGTAGAAGTGGGAGGTGATCAAAATGGACTTTATTACCAACTTACCAAGATCTAGGAAGCAGCATAATTCGATATGGGTGATTGTTGATCGGATGACTAAATCAGCCCACTTCTTGGCCATTAAGAAAACTTATATGGCTGAGGAGTATGCTCGACTGTACATTCATGAGATTATGAGGTTTCATGGGGTTCCCTTTTCCATCATCTCGGATAGAGAAGCTCAATTCACCTCTCAAGTTTGGAGATCTTTCTGGAAGGGATTAGGTACGAAGGAGAATTTGAACACCATTTTTCACCCTCAGACAGATGGGCAAGCGGAGCTCACTATTCAAACTTTGGAGGATATGTTGAGAGCATGTGTTATTGACTTCAAAGGAAATGGGATGATCATCTACCGTTGATTGAGTTCGTATACAATAATAGTTATCATGCCAGCATTCAGATGGCCTCGTTTGACGTATTATATGGGAGGAGATGTAGATCACTGATTGTCTGGTTAGAGGTGGGTGAAGCTGAGTTGATTGGGCCTCATCTTGTACACCAGTCTATAGAGAAAGTGAAAGTCATCAGGAAAAGGTTGAAGATAGCCCAGAGTTGCCAGAAGTCATATACGGATGTAAGAAGAAGAGACTTGGAGTTCGAGGTAGATGATTGGGTGTACTTGAAGGTGTCACCCATGAAGGGTGTCATGAGATTTGGTAAGAAGGAGAAGCTGAATCCCCATTATATCGGGCCATACCAGATTGTAAGAAAGATTAGGGAAGTTGCTTACGAGTTAGACTTGCCCTCCGAGCTAGATAGAGTTCACCCGGTGTTTCACGTATCTATGTTGAAGAAGTGTTTGGGGGATCCAGTCCAGATCCTTAACCGACAAGTTTGTAAGGTGAGGATGAAGAGATAGCCTCCGTTAAAGTCTTATAGAGGAATCAATTTGTTGAGGAAGCTACGTGGGAAGCTAAGGAAGCGATGAAACTCAAATACCCACATCTATTAGTGCCAAGTGATGATGATGTTGAAGGTAAATATCCTTATTACTACCAATTCCGAATGTTCTTTTCCAATAACTGATGCGCATCTATTCATGCCAAGTGAGGATGATGTTGAAGGTAAATATTCTTATCCTTAACATTTTGAATGTTTCTTTTCATTAAGTTGATGCCTTGTTTTATTCCATTCTCGAGTCTAAGACATAAATGGATAGATGATGGATAGTGAGAGTTCGAGTGTTCCTGAGTGAGAAATGAGATGAGTTCTGGGGTTGTTCGTGTTTCCGTCCAACCTTTACTCATCATTCAAGGACGAATGATTCCAAGGGAGAGATGATGTAATATCCCATAAAATTATCAAAATGCCCTTAAAATACATTATGCGCACAACGCACCTTCCAAACCTCTGATGGAAAATCCAAGACCAGATTTACGATCAGCCCAGAAACTTGAGTCAGAAAATGGTCTCGACCTGATTTAAAATAAATCGGGTTGAATTACGAAATTGCACTTGAAGTGCAAAAATAGTGGCTTCTTCGTGCCCCCTTCGCGATGCGCCAGGGGCACGGAGTTATACTTGCTATTTTTTTAGTTGTTGAGTTTTTCAACGGGAATGAAGTTTCTAAAAAATTTCACAAAATACATAAATGTGCGCCCCCGCCCTCACTCCCCCCCCCCTCGTGATGCGCACCAGTGTACCAAAATTTTACTTTTTTGCTTTTATTTCGAGAAGGGCAATGTTTTCCTTCCTAATATATTTTAATACCCTCAAAACATATTTTAAAGCGTATTTCGTACAAAAAGGATTTCAAACCCATATTTTTTCTAAGTCTTTTGCATAAGTTCTGAGAGAAGAAGAAGAGAGAGCGTAAGGGTTTCTAGAGAAATCCCGAATTCTTGGAAGAAACTTGAAGATTCTTTATCCCAGATATGTAAAGATTACCTAGAGCATGGAATTGTTTCTTCCATGTGCCCCATACATGTAATAGGATGATAGTTGATGATTGAGGAGCGTTGAATTGAAATTCTTGACAGTTAGAAATTTATCTTTAATTTGTATACATTATCTTAAATTGATGATCATCATGCTTAAATTTACTATATACATGCATTATTATGTGACTATGAATGCGTCATATATAAATTATTTGTTAAAGACTTGGATAATGAACTTAGGGGAATGTTTGGAGTCTTGGTGGTCTGAGTGTGATGCTTGATCGAGTCTGAGTCCTGAGATGAGTGTATTGATGACTGAAATAGCTGGAAATAGTGTTGATAGAGTTAACTGAAGGCTGATTCTTAACTTGAAAGAATAGTCCTGCTCTTTGAGTTGATAGATGATGAGATGAGGTGAGTGTGCTTTCCCGTAGGGGTTGAGTGATGAAAATTCTTGATGAATTGAAAGACTTATGAGCATGTTAGTCTTGGGAGGAGTATTGAGTATCGAAAATGAGTAAGAGTGAGTCCCACTTGCACTCATTAACTACATAGTCTGGACCTTGAGAACGGATGTTTCCTTAGTCCCAAAAGAGGACTTACTATTATTATAAACCCCTGATGTACGCCCTTTCACCCCGGCAAGGTACTGGGCGAATGCCACAATGACATCTCTTTGTTGTACCATCACCAGCTCATAAGTGATGGGTGTAGGTCCAAGAAACTCCTAGATAGGTTTCATGATGATAGAACCCTGATGTGATGTGATTGTTTGATGTCTTGATGGATAGTGAGGTAATAGAGTCTTTTCCTTTATTCTGAGGTGAGGATGAGTGACTCATGTCTGATTGTTATCTTGTTCCATTTACTTTAGCCCATTTTACATATTGTACATTCCACATACTAAGGCCCTTTTGGCACTGCATCGTTTTATGATGCAGATTCTGTAGACAGAGGACTTTAGCAGCCCAACCATTGAGGTTCAGAGCTTTCCAAATTCTTGATAGTGGTGAGTCCTCCCCTGCATTCGGAGGATGGTTATTTTTCTTTAGCTTGATTGTCTTTTACTTGATTTTTGGTAGTCATGGCCTATCATGGTACCGTCTCAGATAGTAGTATAGAGGCTTCATAAACGTAGATGTTAATGGTTGATGTTGGGGGTTATTTCTTTCTCCTTTCTTTATATTGAGACTTTCTTTGGATATCTTATTTCATCTATGATAGATTAAGTTGACAGCTTGAGCCCACAAATAGATTATTATTATTCTTATTCTATTAAATTTCACTATTGAATTGACCGAATGAAGGCAATGAGACTAGGTGGTCTACTTGGGGGCTAGCAATAGTCTCCGAGTGCCAGTTACATCTAGGGTACCCTCCCCGGGCATGACAGCTTGTTCCCCGATAATGCAAAGATGCACCATGTTTTGTCACAATTCTTTTCCCTTTAAATACTTGGATTTTCGTACTAATGCTAAGCAGAAGAAAAATTGGGTAGAGCATAGAAAGAGGAGAATCCGTGACCAACTATATAAATAATATTTGTGTGGTTCCGGCATTGAGATAGGTCTATCTATCCTTCTTTGATATTAGGATTGAGTTATTAAATGTTCATATGTTATAATTTATGGAATGGGATCATGTCATGCACTGAAAAAAAAATTTATAATATCCGTGTGAAAAAAGAAACCTTTAATTATATAGACGGTTATTTTTGAAAGCATGAAAATCCCATTTAATTGTTGAATTGTCAATTAGTGCTATTTCTGAAAAAAAATTACGGTCTATTAATAAATATAAGGAATCCTAAAATAAAATAACTGAGTACAAATCAAATTGAAAATAAAATCAAAATCGGAAGAAAAATTGTATGGCAACGATAGGCATACCTGGAAGTATATCTGTCAAAAATAGGAGTATACGTGTCTAATTATTGTGGTAACACAATCATACTTGGAGACTGTTAATTAGCTTAGTCATAGGTGAAGGACGGAAGAGAATATGCATGAGTAAATTAATTATGAACTAAAAATAGAAGTAATTTTTAGAACACCCATTGAAGAATTTTCACCTTCCAATTAAAGTTACTAGAATAAAAATTTTGGTTAAAGGAATTTAAAGAAAATGTGACTGAAATGGGGAAGTGAAAGAGAGTATGGAGAGTTATTGGTAAAGAACAGTAGTTAATGAGAACAAATGTAAGGAGAAAGATAAAGTCTTGAGGTGGGCAAGCAAACAAAGAACTCCTATCTTGTTGGACCAAGGCAAAAGGTCTTTTATGGGACAAGTCATGTGGACATGGATCTCATGCAACCTTACAGTTGTCTGGATTTTGGTCCTTTTTTTAAGAAAAAAGAAAAAAAATTATATTCTTATTATGACACTTCCATTTTAAAGATTATAAGAAAGATGGTAAATATACCCTTTTTAAAAGGTATTTTAAGTTAATATTTAAAATATCAATTAGCATAGTTAGCTCACAAGTTGATGGCCATGTATAATCTAACACGTAAAAGTACCACTTCATATAGCAAATTGTAGCAGCATTCAAGTAGAGTAACATAGAGTACTGAATATGAATATAATATTAACTTTAATCTATTAAGCAGTCTGCTTGAATTTTTTTCTATAATTTTTTATTTTTAATTTATTTTAGCTTCAAATTTCTTCATTTTCACATCAAATTAATTCTACTAGTTAATTGCACTATTTAGTACAACTCACAAATTTTATGCTCAAAAAGGATAAATAAAAATATTAACTATGAGACAAATAATGACCGAAAATATATACTTTTGGCATAATTTTAGGCATAATATTGAGAATCATGACTAAGTTGGGAAATAATAATTTTAAACATGGCGGAGAATTTTTAAGGAAATAATATCTCAAAATGTATAAAAGAGGGTGAATATATAATTGTTAACTTGGAGAACTTTGATAACTATTGTACTTATTGAGAGAAATATTGCTTCTATAATCGTGTTTTGATTGCATGCATCCTCATACTACATGTCATGATATTTTGGGAAGTTGTGAATGGTGACTCGTATCATGAGTCCTTGACTACGCTCGCTTAGGTGGCAAGGTAGTTGATACATTGTGACTCGTATCATGAGTCCTTGACCACGCTCACTTAAGTGACAACATAGTTGATATATTGTGATTCGTATCATGAGTCCTTGACCATGCTCACTTAGGTGGCAAGGTAGTTGATACAGAGAGATTATCATCATGAGTCCTTTGACCACTAGTTAGGTGACAAGGTAGTTGATATATTGACATTATATACGGCAGGTTGTGCGACATTCTTGATTCCACCTTGCATTGCATTGCATACCATATCATTACATTACTTGTGGTAATTTTGGATTGAACAAATTCCATGTTATTTCTTATGATGACGTAGAGTTGGGTCCAGATTTAACATATGACGAGGAGCCAATAGTCATTCAAGCTATATGTTTATTTTATTCGCGTTGTTCTATATAAAGATGTCAAACTGATTTTTCTGTTGCAGGTGGAAGCGTTCCTAAATTCTTTCATAGTTTATTTAATTTCTGATTCCCAGTCGGTTAAACCTACTGGCTACATTTTATGCGTACTCACCCCTACTTCTTTCTCCCCCGCTGATTCTCGTCAGGATTACCCACGCAGTAGTTAATTTGCTTATGTAGTCGGTTCATACCAGATCTAGTGGTGAGACTCAAAGTTTCAAGTTGCCATTGGATTCTATCTTAGTTATTAAGTCTTTATCTCTATTCGAAGACTGAAAGGTACTTATAATTTCATCAGTACTTATGTATTTAGATGTTCTTTACACTTGTGACACCAAATTCTGGAATATGATTTTATCTATTGAGTTTTTCTGTTTTAAATATATTTTATCTTCGAGTTTGAAAATTTATTAGTTCTGTAGTCGTGATCCCATTTTGGATCCTGACACAAAGTAATGTACATATTGATCATTTCTCTTATTTGGATAGAGGTGGAGTCATATCGCAACTCCAAATATGCTCCCGAGAGTACATGAAACAAAGAAAAGAAAAGATTAATAGTAGTACTATGCCCAATCAGATAACTGAAGCAATAAATGTGTCGCGAGTAAATAGTGGGGCAACAATAGCAACTATGTACAGCAAGAAAATGGTGCAGCAAAAAGTATATATCTTAACCCTTTCACTCGAGTGTTAAATAGAGCTAAAACACACTTAGTCTATCTAATCCATAAGACGGGACAGCAACTATATCCAAACGGATATGTGCAGATTTTCTTTTTCAACAATAAACGCATGTCTCACATTCTATCCTACGTCTAGATGCATAAACAATCAATACATCACATAACTCAAGCATGCTCACCCTTTAAGATCTAAGAGAAAATGTTATGGAAAATGTCGGAGGGATTGATCATACGTTCGACTATCTGTTAATAGTTAATTTCTAGCTTCCTTTGACCTATTACAAACTGATGTCTAACCAAAATAAATGAGGCTCCAAACACATTCATGACAGAGAACAGAAAATCAATAGAAGATGGGTACACTAACAAATGGCTACAATTGATCTTAGAAACTAATATGAAAGAATGACCTGGATGATCATCTTGTGGGGAGCAGTGAACAGAGCTTTTACGTCAAGAATCTACCTTCAAATCAGCTACTATGGGTCGTTCACCCTCAAACCCACAATCTCGACAGAAATATGAGAACAACAATATATATAAAAAAAAAAAATTGGATGAGCCATCCGACATCGTCATTACAATGTTCAATAATTTTCGATTGAATAAATACCATCAATAGTAATTTTGAAGCTCAAATTGAACTCTTAAGAGTTTCAATTGAAAACGTTTTAGGAAATTAAGAATGGATTGGAGTGTGATTATTATCAATTCAATCTCAATCAATTCTTCATGAAATTGAGATGTGTGTACGAATTCACAGATAAATGTTGCATAGTTTAATTAGCAATTGCATATTTGTTTAATACTGACATATGAATTTAATTTTTATGAATATCTATTTTGTTCGACTATGCATCATATGGAATCACTATATAATATGGTGAACAAACCTATTTACTTATTTATTTTTTATAGGGAAAAGTTTCAAATAGGCCATCAAAATTTAACAAAAGATTCATTTATGTTATCCGTTAAAATTTGGCTTAAATATGTCATTACTGTTAAGGAAAAGGCTCATTCATGTCATTATTTTTTAATAGTAGTGTAATTATATAAGATTTATTAAAATATAAATTTTATAAAATGATTTAAATTATATTAAATTCAAAATATATTAGTCTAAATAAATATTATGGATTAATATAATTGGGTTACTTAATTAAGTCTAATGAAATATGGATTTAATTGAAAGTCCAAATTCATTTATTTGGGCTACAAAGGAAGACCCACTTTATTAGGCTCAATATCCCCCATCCTAGATTCCCACTTGATGCCACGTGTCGGATGACGTGGCGTGCCAAGTCAAATGAAGAAATCAATAGGATCATGTCATGTGTCAAAATGGCATGGTATTCTCAACTAAATCAAAGGCCAATAAATATGTGTCACATGTGCAAGTGATGTGTGTCAACCAATCAAATATCATCATGTCACTTAAAAGGAGTCCTATTCTTATCACTTTTCATCTGTCATGTCACCTTAAATCTGATTGGCCAGAAGAAAGTCTGATTCCATTATAACTCAAGAAACCTTTCTTATCACTTTTTTTGCGTCATGTCACCTTAAATCTGATTGGCCAGAAGAAGGTCTGATTCTATCATGACTCCTCTATTCTATAACTATATAAAGGGGTCCTCATAATTCAGAATTAACATCAATAATTCTAACAAGAAGCCAGAGAAAGCTCATGGATCAAACGCGTAGATTTCTCTACAAGTAGCAAGAAGAATTCAAGAAATCAAGAAATCAAGCATTCAAGTTCAAGAACGCATCACGATCAAGACCACCGGATTCAAGAACAAGCCCAAAAGCCTTTGGATTCAAGTACAAGTTAAAATCAAGTTCAAGAACAAGATCATATCAAGTTCAAATTCAAATTTATCAAATCACTTAATCAAGATCAAGTTTTTCAAGATTCAAGAACAAGCTACAGAGCCCTTGAATCTATATTTGAAAAGGTGAATCAGAGGATTCATAGAGATTGTAGAACTCACTCCTTGAAATAAAATACTGATTGTTGTAATATTTTTAGTTCCTTGAATAATATTTTCTCAATGCAAATTTTATTGTCATACAAATTTTGGCACGCCTCGTGGGACAATCTCTACCTCTCATCTCAACTTTTCAAGAATCAAAGAATATTCACATGACTTCCAAGAAGATCAACTCCCAATTAACTTTCTAGGCTATTGATTTCAAGTTCTCCACTAAAGCAGATGAAATCCTGGATGTTACTTTTGGAAGTGTTGGAGTTGTTACGAGCAAAGCCTCTATGCTAGGACAACAAACACCGCGAGTGTCATCCGCACCAACTCCTAATTTTGGATCTTCAACTCCAAGGGGAGCAAGGTCCTCTATATATGCTTCAGACGGAGGAAGCAGTGTCACTAAGAAGATCAAGCAAACTTTAGCTCTATTTGAGCTCTCTGGTTCTAAGAATTCTACTATAAAGAAAGACTAGGACTCATCCAATGAATCTTCTCCACAAGCATCGCATAATGTGAGACCTTTGAAGATCAACTTCCATGATAATCCATGCTACTCTTCTATGCCTCTAACATTCATGCAAGCGATGACAACTAATGCTTCATCCACGGGGGAATAACTTGTAAGTCTGCCAAAGATGATTGAAGGACTGACCATATGCAACACTAAGAGTCTAGCATCGATAAGTTGATGGATAAAGTAGATGGCTTATTAGATGGGGAATCTAGCCACGCACCTAGGAAGATATTGAGATTCAAGAGACTGAAAATCCTGTAAATCAAGCGCCGACTCTCAAGGAGCTGCCAGTTTATGCCGAAGGAATGATCCCACTTAATCAATTAAAGGGGTTCATTGAAGGGACCATTAAAGACAAGTATGAAGTCTCCACCAAGTCTTCCCATATGTATGCCAAGCCTTACACTGCAAGGATTGATAGCCTCAGAATGCTTGCCTGTTATCAACCTCCCAAATTTCAGTAATTCGAAGGCAAAGGGAATCCAAAGCAGCATGTTACACACTTTGTAGAGACATGTAATAATGTTGGGACCTATGTCAAATAATTCGTCTATTCCTTGAAAGGAAATACCTTTAACTGGTACACATATCTTGAGCCTCATTCCATTGACAATTGTTAGCAATTGGAGCATAAGTTTCTCAATCACTTCTATAGCACAAGGCATATAGTGAGCATGGTAGAACTTACAAATACTCGCCAAAGAAAGGATGAACCAGTCATTGACTTCATAAATCGATAGAGGAACGCAAGTCTCAACTGCAAAGATAGACTTAGTGAAGCTTCTGCAATAGAAAGGTGTACCCAAGGAATACACTAAGGGCTTCTCTACATACTACAAGGGATCAAAGCTAAGTCTTTTGAAGATCTAGTGTCTCGTGCTCATGATATGGAGTTGAGCATGTCTTCTACCAAAATATATGAAATGCTTGTTCACGATCCTTGCAAAGGAAAGGACAAGTAGGAACCAAAGAAATGGAGCAAATTTATGCTAAAAAATGATAACAAGGAACCCATGAAGTCAACGCATCGCCTATGAAATTCACTACAAAGGAAAGCAGGAAGCAAAGTGTGAAGACAAATTTTCAGGGGCGTCCAAATTGAAAGTTAACTTTAAAGGAGATGCAAGAAAAAGAATACCTTTTTTTGGATTCTGATGTTTCTCAAATATTTGATGAGTTAGTTGAACAGAAGCTTATCGAGTTATCGAAGATGAAACGGCCCGATGAAGCTGGAAAGACTGATAATCCAAACTATTGTAAATATCATAAACTTTTGGGTTATCCTCTTAAAAAGTGTTTTTTCTTTAAAGACAAAGTCATGCAATTGGCTAGGGAAGAGAATATTATCCTTGATGATGAGAAAGCTAGTTCTAACCAAATCTCTATCACTTTTGGCTCGCTTGACCCAATCCAAATATATACCTCTGAAAAGGAGAAGTCCCAAAATCTAAACTGGTAGGGATGATGTCTTACCTACTTTAGCACATGTTGGAGGGTTACATCTCCAAGTCATCCTATTAACGTTTGAGCATAGCAGTGATATAGGTGCAGTTTGGGCTTTCTAATCTCATAAGCTCCTAAAAGTTGTTTAATCACTAGTTGAGAGTCACCAAAGACTTGCAATTGCAATTGTTTCATATCGACAGCCATTTCGAGACCAAGTATCAATACTTGATATTTTGCGACATTATTGGAGCAATGTTGTTTCAATGTGAAGGAGAATGGTAGGACCTCTCCTTATAAAGTGACAAACACCACTCCAATGCCAGCTCTGCCACGATGTGCAGCCCCATCAAAGTACATCTTCCAAGGAGGTTGTATTTCAATGACCATCGCATCTTCATCAGGGAGCTCATCAGTTAGCTCCCAATCGTCTGGTATCAGATGGTCTGCCAAGAAGTTTGCTAATGCTTGTCCCTTTACAGCTTTTTGAGGGACGTACACAATCTCAAACTGTTGGAATTGGAGGTACCACCTTGCCAGTCGGTCGCTGAGGACTGGTTTTGACATGATAAATTTGATGGGATTTTCTTTAGATATCAGATGAACAACGTGAGCTTGAAAATAATGCTTCATCTTTTGAATTGACAAGACTAGGGCCAAACACAACTTTTTGATTAGTGAATAATTCAGCTCATTTGGCGTCATCATTCTACTCAAGTAGTAGAGGGAATTTTCTTTGCCTTCACTATTCTCTTATGGTAATAGGGCTCCAACAGACCTTTCTTGTGCCGCAATGTAGAGTATCAATGGCTTTCCATGTATAGGGGCTGCTAAAACTGGAGAGTTTGCTAGATATGCTTTGATACTTTCAAAAGCTTCGCTATATGTTTGGTCCCACTTAAAAGGAACACCTTTCTTCATAAGATGACAGGGTTTGCGATATATGCTTTGATATTTTCAAAAGCTTTGCTACATTTTGGTCCCACTTAAAAGGAACACCTTATTTATAAGATGACTGAATGATTGGCATCTCCCAGCTAGATTCGAGATAAACCTCCTCAGGTAAGCTAACTTTCCTTGAAGGCTTTTTAACTCATGTGTGTCTCAAGGATGGGGTATCTTCAAGATGACATCAACTTTAGCTTGATCAATCTCGATCCCTCGATGTTGCATAATGAATCTAAGAAATTTTCCAGAAGTAACCCTAAAGGCACATTTCAATGGGTTCATCCTTAGCTGATATCTTTGGAGCAATTCAAACACCATTCTTAAGTCTTTCAAATGGTTACTCCTCTTTCTCGACTTCACCACCAAGTCATCAACATAACATTCAACATTTTGGTGGAGTAACTCATCAAATATATTCTACATAGCCCTTTGATATGTGGCACCATAATTTTTTAGACCAAAAGGCATCACTTTGTAGCAATATATACCTTTAGGGGTGCGAAATGCAGTGAGTTCTTCATCTTTTGGTGACATGTGGATTTGATTATAGCCAGAAGAGCCATAAATGAATGACATCGCCTGGTAACTAGTTGTAGCATCAATCATTAGCTCTAGAATGGGCAGTGGGAACTCATTTTTAGGACATGCATTGTGTAGATCTCTGAAGTCAACACAAACTCGAATTTCGCTATTCTTTTTCCTTACAAGAACAATGCTTAAAATCCACATGTGGTAATTAACTTCACAAATGAAGCCTGTCTTAATAAGCTTGTTGACTTCATTCTTGATCAATGGACCAACTCATGCCTTAAATGTCTTTAGGCCTGCTTCACAAGGCGATCACCATTCTTTACTACCTATTGGTGGACCACTACTTTAGGATTCAAGCCACTCATTTCTTTGTAACTCCAAGCGAAGACATCTTTATACTCTTTGAGCAGATTCATATAAGCGTTTTCTTCCTCAGTTTCTAGAAAAATGCTTAAGTAAATTGGCCTTGGGTCTTCATCAGTGCCAAGGTTAACTTCCTTTAAAGGATCTATCATGGGTTTCACTCCTTCTCCAAGTTCTGGTGGTACCAGTGAAGGAATAAATTACATTATATTTACAATAGATAAATTAAGTCCTATCAGGCTCGTCTATCTCGTGCTTTTAACAAAAAGGTTCGGCTGAGGTACTTTCAAGTCGGAAATCAAGACCTCGCAGTAAGGAGACCCATTATCAATTCACATAAGTCTGGGGGAAAATTCACCTCGAAGTGGGATGGACTATATGTAGTACAAGAAGCATATTCAAATGGCACGTACAAACTTGTCGATGCGGATAGCGTAAGGATTGGTCCCATAAATGCAAAATTCCTCAAGAGGTACTACTCTTGAAGTAAGATGATGCTCCGTGATGAATGAACATAAACTGCATGTTACTCCTGGCCTGCAAGAGTATAAACTGTGTATGGCACACCAAAAAAAACACACTCACTCCCCCAGAACTATGTTGTGACTTGATCCTTTTCATTGAGGTACGTAGGCTCTTGGAATTATATTCTAAGTTCAGTTGCATGAGTGTCAAAAAAACCATATGTCCCCCACTTGATCTCTTACATGAGTGTTAAAGCTGTGAGTACCTTTAATCAAACTTTGGGCTCATACTAAATGGTCGTGACTCGATGGGGGCAAACCCCTATCAAATATAAGTTTCACTAACAGTATACTTGAAAGTCTTCAAATTCTCCAAATACGCGACTTGAAGCCTTCAAATCTTCCAAGATTGCAAGTCAAAATCCTCCAAGTATAGAGTTGAGGCATTTAAATCCCCGAAACCTATGGGGTGATTCCAAGTCAAGCATGTGTGGAAAAAATTAGAATCTTCAAATTTTACAAAGTTGAAAGTTGAAGCCTTCAAGTAGAAGTTCTAGATTGCTAAATGTCTTCAAACTAACAAAAGAAAGTCACCAAGTTTGAAAGTTAAAATGTTCAAGCTTTGGAAGTCCTTAAGACTTATCATATAAGTTGAAGCATTAATATTCGTAGTGTTTGCAAGTAGAGCTTATGTTATTCTTATTAGTCTATAAGTTATGGGTCAAGTTTGGATTATTAAAGATTGTAACCAAAGCAAATTCAAGAGGGAGAATGCAATAAAAGAAAAAAGGTCATAAAGATGCATAACACAGGGAAAAATATCAATATCATAAATTGTCTAACATATCATCTAACTCTAAAGAAAATAAAATAAGCAAAAGAAGATAAAAACAAGAGTGGGGGGAATAAATCTAATCTAAGCATAAATTATAGTTAATCAGCTCTTGACGTAAAGCCTCTAGATGCTCTTTCTTTTGTTCCAAACCATTGGACAAATCTATATCAGAGCATGCATCGAATTCCTTATCTTCAAGTGCGATAGCTAGCTTGGCCTCTTCGACTTCATCCTTGGCAGTTGCTAAATGGGCTTCCAAAGCTTGTGCCTTTTTGCATAGCTCTCTTATCTTCCTCCTCATGTTCTCCAGTGATTGTTGGAGAGAGGATATCACTCTAACCTTCTCATACTCCTCAAGCATAGTATTTGAAAGACGTTCTCCCACTGCTAGGAACAACTCTTTTCTTGCGATCTCCATATCTATATCATCAAGGGTTGATCTTGCTTGGTCATACTAGGTAGCAAACTTAAAGAAAGAGTCTAATAATTTTACCAGAGGCGAGATATCCACATCTTTGCATTTCAACTCCTTGATAATTAGTTGGATTTCATCTTTAAGAGAGGAAGCAGTATCTACATCACATTTAGAAAGTTTCTCTCAAATAATGGTCCAAAGAAAAGAGATAAGATTCTTTTGAGCATCTAAGATGACTCCCTTACCATCAAATACGGACATAGCGGCTATTGGGTGGTCATGTGCATTAAACTTCAAAGTATCTTTGACCTCATCATAAAAGATAGAAGTTGTCCTTTTATTCGCATGTATTTAAAAAAGGGGGTGAATAATCAAAAAGGGCAAGCTAAGATATACGCGATAAGGAAAGTCTAGACCATACCTCTTTAATAGGGGTCGTTATGGTCTTCGAGGGGCGACTTGTCTCATCATGTAGTTCAACCATAGGCATAGTAGCATTTTCATCTGGACGTACCTTTGTTCTCTTCCAACAACAATCTCAACTACTACTCTCACTCTCATATTGAAGCAACCTTTTAGGAACTCGAGCAGCTTGAGTAGATGTCTTTTCTTTTGGTGCCACTGGAGAAAAAACATACAAGCCCAACAATTATAGTCAACAAATATAGTGAACAAAAAAGAGGAAAAAGTAGGGCCACTGGAGAAAGTTGAGATTTCCTTTATTATGCTGTGTGGACGCCTTGGCACCTAAATAAAGAGTGCCGTTCACATCAGCGTTGAGGACTTTGGATATACGTACTTCATCTGAACCCTCTAAGGGTATAACAGGAGTTGGTCCAGCAACATTCACTAAACCCTGCAAATGATTACTAAGGAAATTCCCATGAGTCTTCTTCCACCAAATCTGATAGTCAGATCAAAAAGAGTCTCCCGCATTAGGCATGGTTATGGGAAAAATTGTTCGTGACGAAGATCGACTCATAGTGCAGATCTGCCAAAATATAAGTCCCTTGTCCAAAGGAGTACTGCGAATATCATTCTTCATAGTACCAGGAATATTCTGGAAGAATCCAAATTAACGACTAAAGCGGTGTGGGTTGTATGGCTCAATGATAAATGAATTTTTTCATCTAAGGGGAAGATAATTGAAACGGATACTCATGAAGTAGCTCATCTCCAACTCTGGTGCACGATCATTATCTACATAAAAGTAAGCATACTTCTTATCCAGCATAGTAGAGGACGAAGCAACATTCTCACCACCATGGATACAATTCCTCGCATCATTTTTATCAAAGTACCTTGCAGCACCTTCTCCAGAATACACTACCATAGCAGGAACAAAGGGCCCATTGGCAAATGCGAAGTGAGTCTTGAAATAATGAGCAAGCCAACCATAAACATAATGAATGGAGAAGAAGGCTATAATTTGATTAAGTTGGGATACAGTTGAGATCTTGTTCAAACCGTTGTAGATACTGGCCAACACCAGAATTACGAGACTGACCCTTTTCCCACTCGCCATCAAGCTTGCCATCTTGAAAGTCCCAAGACGAATGTAATGGTCTTCCTTATCTGGAAGGACAAAAGCGCATAACCAACAAGATAAGAAGGCTGCCAGATATGTCTTATCTCTTTTATTAGAGTTTACCCCGATCTTGGAGAATACCATTTCTTCAACATGTGACCATCTCTTTGTGTTAGGCAAAGTTCCACTAGGATTATATCTTAGTTCAAGACGAGATGATTTCTCTTCCTGCCTATGTGGAGCAGGTCCATACCTTGAGGGTCTCTTGCACCAAAACTCTATCTATTGGCTAAAAGATACTCTTTGGTTAGCACTCCGAAGATGATGATAGGCTGCAAATAAATATTCACAAGTCCAAGGAAGATATTTTGTCTTCTTTTCATCAAACCCAATAAGTTCCTTGACCTCAGGTACCAATTCTTTGTAAAGAGAACCTAAAATTGATAAGACTCCAAGGACATGTAAATCCCATAAGGAAATGGACAATTCCCCAACAGATGTAAGTAGCGTGTTTGTTTTGGGGCACCAAGCTCCACAGAATGCTCGTAAAATATTTGAATTGCGATCATAAGTGAAAAGTGATGTATAAACGGGATCATAAATTTGAGCCACACCCAAAGCTTCTTGATACCTACCAAGTACATCTTCGGTCAACTCCCAATAACCTAGGATGTAGCGATACTCTCTCTCTCAACTATCATGGTGTCTCCCCCAGCGAATCGCACCTTGAATTATACGATGACCTAAGCTTAGAAGGGAAGTTGCAATGTTAGCATGATAATTATCTGCTGCTTGAAGAGACCACAACTTGAGTAGCTTATTGGAATTGTGAGTTTCATTGAAGTCCAATTCACCATATGAAGTGGGTTTTTCAAAGAAAGTCATGGACTTGCATATCAACTAGCTAATGGAGTTTAAGTCGGGAACTTGGTTTGCTCCACTCCATCTTCAGTTTCGACTACAAGATACTTAAGTTTGGTGGAAGGAGAGATGTATTGCTTGAAAATCACCATCTTTTCAAACTGCAAAGAATAGAAGAAGTCATTAGTGATGAACTTAAGCACAAAACGACAAGAAAAAATATACAAATATAATCTTGTCAAGAAAAGCTCTTTGTTATTCTTAAGGCGTGAATAATATCCATTCATTTGTGCGATAAGAATTACCATAAAGTTACCTTGTTCTTAAGGCGGGAATAAGTATCCAATCCTTTGCGCGATAAGAACTACCATGAAAGTTACCTTGTTCTTAAAGCGGGAATGAGTATCCATTCCTTTGCGGGATAAGAACTACCATAAAAGTTACCTTGTTCTTAAGGCAGGAATGAGTATCCATTCCTTTGCGCGATAAGAACTACCATGAAAGTTACCTTGTTCTTAAGGCGGAAATGAGTTACCATTCCTTATTACCTTGCTTAAAGTAGGGGGATGCGGATCCATCCGTTCACACCTCAAGACCAAATTCTTGTAATGATAAAAATCTTGAATTATGGCCCTACAACAAAAGAAAACTGAGGACTAAGTTGACAAGAAATACAACAAGCATGGACTTTTTACTACAAAGAAAAAAAATTATCAATTTTCTTTGTAAGTATTTTATTTTATTCTTTTCACAAAAAAGATAAAAATAAGATTATTGGGGAGCATGTGATTAAAATATATATATATATATTTAAATTAGGCACAATACACAAATTTGACCCTAAACTTAGAGCGAAATTTTAAGTTGGAACTCAAACTTTCAAAGTGCATAAATAGGCACTCCAACTTGCCCGTTTTTGATCTACTAGGCACAGTTGTCCAACAGTGCAAGCGCGTGAGTCACACCCGCTGTGACGTATTTTTTTCGTCCAATTACGCGATGTCACGTTGTTCCACGCAAGCAAAACCCTTTACACGTCCCACCTATTTATATATTTTTTAAAAGAATATGTCACGTCATCTAACACTATTTCACCTATTTACAGTTAAAAAAAGAAGAAAATTAAAAGAAACATTTGTGATTGGCCAAAATAAATTTATTTTATGAAAGTTTTATTTTTTTACTTCATCTCGTACCCTCCT
>DF358627.1:1775-14692 GCA_000787875.1 Solanum virginianum
CACTTTGGATATACACTTGCCCCTGTACTTTTGTTCAGTTATCCCTCAGTTCGTATTCTGTTCATTTTGGAAAGTAAGTACTTTGATACATTTCGGGCATGCTTTTAGCTATTGTACTGCTATTCTGTTGGTTGTTCCGATATATATATACTCTGTACTTTCTGCTTTACATATTCGGTACGTATCTCGTACTGACCCCCTTTCTTCGGGGGCTGCGTTTCATGCCCGCAGGTACAGACGCACAGGGTAGCGGGCTACCAGCTTAGGATTCCAATCCACCTGTTGAAAAGCTCCCTTGCTTCAGAGCAACTTTTGGTATACTTGTTATTTCTTTATTTAGTATTGAATGCATTTGAAGGTATGACGATGGCCTTGTTCCGTCGTTTGATTATGTCGGTCTGTATAGAGGTCTGTGGATGCCTGTGAGTATGAGTTATGTCAGTCAATCGATATATTATATACTTATACTGTATACAGGGGACATGTCAGTTAGTCTGTATATCGTGTGCATATGTTGTGGTTGTTGGGCGGTTTAACCGTAGCAGTGACCTTATCGGCCTGCATGTATATATTTGTATGTTCTGTTCGCTGGGATTGTCTCTATGCAGGGTTTGGTTAATTAATAAAACAAAAGAAACTCTGCCGGATTTTCTATAAACCTAATAATGACTATAATCTGAGACTGGCTTAGTAATGTTGTGCGGGTGCCCCAATCGGGTACCAGTCACGGCCTATAGGTTGGGTCGTGACAAAACTAGTACAGAGACCAAAGTACGATACACTACTCGAACCACCAGGGCTAGAAGAACTAACAAGGATCTTCCTGCCTGGGCAAAAGGGATCTCATTCACCCTTTTTACAATCAAAAGGGACCCAAGTGGATCTAGGTACCCAAATCTCACCTTTGTTAATTGTGCAGGAACTAGTAGAAGGAAAATGAAAGCAGTGGTACTTGGATAGCACATGCTCTAGGCACATGACAGGTGAAAGATGCAACTTCCTTCTACTAAGTGGCTTCCAAGGTGGAAACATAGGCTTTGTAAATGGAAAATAAGGTGAAAATAAAGGCATTAGAAAGGTGGGACCATCTATGTCCCAATGCATTGAAAATGTGTACTATGTGGAGGGACTGAAACATAACCTGCTGAGCGGCTCTCAAATGTGTGACAAAGGAAACGATGTACTCTTTACTAAATCAGAATGTAAGGTTACAAATGTTGTATCCAAGAGGCTAATCCTGAGGGGTAAGAGACACAAAAATATGTACAAGGTGGATATCAATGGTCTTTGTCAACCTGAGATGAAGTGTTTGAGCGTCATGAGTGATGCATCTTCACTATGGCACAAAAGGCTAAGATACGCCAGCTTCTCTATAATCAATAAATTAATAATCAATAAATTAATCCTCAAGGAGCTGGTTTTGGGACTGCCTGAAGGAAAAATCAATGAAGATCAAGTGTGTGGAGCTTGTGCTCAAGGTAAACATGTCAGGAGCAGTTTTCAACCAGTAGGACTAGTCAGTACCAACAGACCTCTGGAACTGGTTCCCATGGATCTCTGCGGACCCATAAGAGTACTACGCAGAGGTGGGAACAAGTATGTTTTTGTTCTTATAGGTGATTACTCAAGATTCACCTAGGCCTTCTTTCTAAAATCCAAAGATGAAACATTTGATGTGTTTGTTGTATATGTTAAAGTGGTCCAAAAGAACTTGAATTGTCATATGATGAGCTTGAGAATAGACCATGGTACAGAATTTGAGAACTCCAAGTTCCTCACATTCTGTGCCGAAAATGGGGTGACTCACAACTTTTCATCTATGAGAACCACTTAGCAAACTGGGGTTGCAGAATGAAAGAACAGAACTCTAGAAGATATGGCTAGAACCATGCTGATAGCTAGTGATCTTCTACAGAGCTTCTGGGCTGAGGTTGTGAACACCGTATGTTACCTCCTCAACAGATGCATGATCAGACCCATCTTGAACAAGACTCCCTATGAGTTACTTAAAGGTAGAAAACCAAGCCTAGCACATCTTCATTCCTTTGGTTGTGTCTGCTATGTATAAAACAATGGAAAGGAGGCTCTAGGAAAGTTTGATGCCAAAAGTGATGAGGGAATCTTCATTGGGTATTCCTCTCACAGCAAGGCTTACAAAGTATACAATAAAAGAACTAGATATGTAGAAGAAAGTGCACATGTCATATTTGATGAGGCTAGTCAAGGGCCGAGAAAGTTTTGCAGGAACAGGTACTAAGTCCAGAAGAAATCACCCGAAGAGAGTCAGATGATGAGGATGACAAGGAGGGGACCAATGGATCAGGTCCACCTTCTCAGGATAATGGGGACCCGGCGGCACCCTTTACAGCCACAACTCAAAATGGAGATGGGTCATCTGGAACATCTCCCCCTGCTGAAGCTAGTCCCTCAGATACTACAAGCACCAATCATGTACCTAAGGAACCATGACACAACCGGAAGCACAAGAGTTCCCACTCTCTTGAAAACCTGCTAAAACCCCTTGACTCTGGAATATCTACCAGATAAAGCTCAAAAATATATGTGCCTTCTACAACAGGCTTTTCGCGACAATTATTAAACGACAATTAATCAATTGCCACTAATTATTTCTTTTAGCTAAAATATTAGCAGCATATGAGCAATAGCCTCTAGAAGGCTATCTTTTAATGACAATTAAAATAAGTTGCCAGCAAAAGTCATTAATTATAACACAATTTCCATCTTCTATTTTTCCCTCCAAATTTTTCTACTAAAACAATTCCCTCCAATTATCAATAAGAAAATATTTTTTGTTAGAAAAAGCCCTATTTTGCACTTAACCATCAGATTCTTTAGGTAAGCCTCTCGCTTAATGCATTGCTTGAGCATGGAGATTCACAGGTATGTTCTAGTGCTCACTTCCATCTTCAACTTTCATGGTCTTTATCTTCAAGATCTCAAATCCATACAAATACCCAATTTCAGATTGCAAAATTTGGCAAGATATTGCCATCTTATGCTCATCAGTGCTCGAAGATTCATATGCTCTAAGCATTCTTACACTTCAATCGCTTTAAGAATTCTTGTGTAGCAGTTGATATTCGCTCAATCTCAAGCTCATCCCTTGAATCATACTCTCCAAGTGCAGTAGCTGATTTCGTAAACCCCTTGAATCCTGTGCTCCTAAAATGGATTGAAAACTCTCATGCCCTAATTCTCCAGGTTCTCAAATTATTTTGCCTAATTCTGAAAGTTTTGGTGCTTCAATGTTCCAATGCTTCATGCCCTAATTTCATTCACTGTTGAAATTTTTTAGAAAATGTTTTAGTGTAGCTGTTTATTTCATAAAGCTTCATATATATAGAAACGATTTTGTGCGAAGAGTTTACCAGGTAGAAAATTCATCTGATTTCAAATTTTCTTGTGTTGTGAGTTTTTTATTTTCTTGTGTTACCAGGTAGAAGATACGATTTTTCTTTATTTTTGTAGGTTAACATATTTTGTTATGGGCTAGTTATGGTTGTGTGCTGTGATTTTGTGAGTTGGGTTTTGAATTTAAAGATACAAAAAAAATCAGATGGTTTTTTAGAGAAGGGAATTGAGCTGAAAATAAAGATTTTCTCACATTATTTCAAGCTCCCAAATAAATTCCTTAAAATTAGGAACACTGCTTTACTTCTCGAGAAACAGATGTTATAGTAATTCATTAGCTTTTTTTTGTGTGGTCTACACTTTGTAGTTGTGTTTGTTGTATTGAATGTTAAAAAGTGCAGCAGTATCAAATTTGTATAGTAAACTTTATCTCAAAATATAAATTTGCTTAATTTGACAATCTACTTGAATAATGTGAAATAGAATCGGCAGTTTTCTCTCTAATCTGTATCAATAAATGGATCTAGAGCACATAATAGATATGCATATTCTCAACACACTTATACTAAATCCTGAATTTGGCTCACTTTGTCAGATTTCTTCTCACATATTGAACTAAGTATTGTGTCATGAGATACCAGCATTGCTTGGTTCTAGTCCATCCACCTAGACCTATCCCTATCCCATTCACAGGTACTGATCGTTGATACTGTAAAAGTAGTTTTCTTGCTTTTTTGTGCGTCAGATACTTTATTAAGGTAGGAAGTCTACTTTAGAGGGTAAAGGGGACTATATTCTCAATACTTACCACTCTACCATAACCTTTTAGTACAATTATTCTACAAACTAAGTATTCATTGTGTCTATAGAAGAATAATGAAGGTAGCATAAAGTATCGTTTATCATTTGTCACTACGCACCATAGCTGTATTACTCAACCAGCTGGTACATACTAGTAGGAGATCTATTTTACTTCTTCAACAATGTCTTCTTCCTTTGTATTCTCTATTTTTCATTGTTCAATGATCCCACTAACAGTGGAATTAGGAGAGAGATCTGTCCATCAAAGTTTATGTACAAAAGCATTTGTTTGGTGTCTCTACAATATGCCAGGTTTATTATCAAAATGAGGTACTTGTAATAACATGGTTTATTTACAATGAATTTTCTCAACATTCTAGACTGAGGGTATCTTGGGAAAATAATCCCTCTCCCTCTACCTAGTCAAACATCGTGAATTTTTTGTTGAATTAAACTTTTCAATTATTTCATGAGAGTAAGGATTGCTGCTCTTACGATGGAGTCACTTGTGATATGTTAAGCGGTTATAATACCAGTTGAACCTTAGTTACAGTCAGCTTAATGGAAGTACATTGGTAGCTTGAGGAATTTGAGATATCTCAACCTTTTTTATGCTTTGTTTCAAGGGAAAATCTAGATAGTAATCTCATACCTTTCCAATTTGGTTTCACTTGACCTTTCTATTACTTCTTATATGATTGGATTACAATTGATCAGACAATATTTGAAGCAGTGTTCCACAACTTGACAAATCTAGATGTAATTTCTCTCATTTGGTGTTAACATCTAATCGCTAATATCTATGAATTTGACGTCCTCCTTAAGGCATGATATGTCAAACATTCTTGATTAAGCCATGTTAGTAGTATCTCTCAGTCTTCAATTTTAACAAAAATTTACCTCACACATCCTCTTTTATTCTTTTTTTATCTAGTTCCATATAACTAGTTACATCTCAGAATTAGATGGAGGCTGCAACAGTGTAGAGGTCGAAGCAAGAGGCTCATGCACAATAGAGTTCGTGGACACCAAAGCAGGGTCGTACACATCCCCTATTATTCTTTTTTGTCAAATAGACTGGTTTTGCTGCATTTATTAGATATTAAACATGTATCTAGGGACTACAATAATTGAAGTGTCTTTGATGCACTATTTGAATGTAACTGACTTTTCTGGGATGTTAACTAAATGGTAGACAAGTAAAGAGAGGCTGAAAATATCACTAGAAACATATTGATTTGCTTCTTATGATTACATCGTCCAAATTCACCCCACCCATAATATTCTTAGATATAATTGGATACTCATAGATTCAGAAAAGGATAATATTCAGTAGATTAGTAGAACATGGAGAAAATATTGGTGTTATTTGGACATTAAGTTTTTTAAATATGAAACCAAAACTTTTGTTATCTTGTAGGTAACATCATAGCAGTAGAAAAAGTTGGTGAACTTTTAGCCATTATTTTCAAAGGAGAAGCTGAACTGTCAATTTCAAATCATTATCAATTTGTACTTTTTTGTTTGGTTGAAATTCCAGCAGCACAGGTAAATTTCTCAGCATACAGCAATTGAAAGGTCTACTGAACTCTGGCACAGCTGTCCAGGTGAGTTCATCAATATTTGATGCTTAATTCATGCATTTCTACTGTTATCAATAGTGTTTGATTTAAATAATGAGTAATTTTGTGATCTCAGATGATGTGAAATTGATTTGCGTATCTTCTGTAGTTTTCTTCATTTGAATCTATTGATGAGTTTGTTAGATTAGTCGAATGTTTGTTTGTATCTGAGGCACTCATTTTGCAGCTGCTCGTTGAATTTGATATCAAATGTTAAGATAAGTGTAAGTTTGCAAGGGAATTTAGATTGCTTAAATTCCTATAAGAAGAAGATTAGGAGCAAAAATATGGGTGTAATGCTGTAAAAATTCTTCTATTTGGTTCTACTTTCTATAAAATGAGTTGTGTACTAGTTTTTAAGCAGGTTTTTTCCTCTTGGATGCACCAGCTTTGGTTATTGGTCAATCTTCTCAATCTCTGATGAGTTCAAATCAGCAACATGCCTCCCATGTAATATTATTCTTCTGTACTTCACATGAGTAGCATTATTTGACTTTAAAAGCAATATATGGGATGTCTCATACATAACTAGTTGTTGCAGAAAATAAAATGTTAGTCAGATGAGTGATTTCCATTACACTAGTAAAACAAAAATGAATAAGTCAAGAACAGAATAAGCAATTGAAAAGCAAAACTAGTCTGGAGTTAGATGATAAGAATTTAAGCTTTTCTACTCTAATAGGCCCGTTTAATATCGTCATTACTGATACAACTATGTTTACTACTTAATCTATTATCTACTTCTTGTACACAAATATTGTTATAAATGGGCCGAGATCAGTTATAGGAAAATAGCTCAATACCATATTAAGCGGTTATGTGTGGGATCCAGGTTAATAAATACCACATTCCAAGGAAAATAGGTTTAAGCAAACTATTGAGAAAAATGTCTAAGTCCTCTCATCCCTTTTCTTGAGTCTAAACTTCTCATCTCCCCTTCTTGGATCTATACTTTTCCTATTCCTTAGTTGTTCTACAAGTTCTTTGTTAGTTTTATTTTCAATTGTAACATTGAGTTTGGTGATTATGATACTAGAATATTTTTATTGTGAAATTGGAGTTGTTACATTGGTGCTTTCATTATTCCTACTCCATTGGTAATGGTGGTATTAGATCGATTCAGTGGTGATGATAACCTAGAGGACTGGACTTATAGGGCAGAACGATACTTCACTTACGTAGGTTTCCCTGTGGAGCATTGGCTACTGCTTCCTTTATTGTATCTCGATGGTGAGGCCCTTGAGTGGTTTCGTTGGATGTTTCACAACGACCAATTTTTTGATTGGAATCATTTTAAGGAGAAATTAGCCCTGCTTTTTCGCAAGGACTCTAACATGAACAATTACAATGCCAATGCCCTTGATATGATGCAGAAGTTGGATGGGTATTTTTTTACTATACTCTGCAAACTCGACAATGTCCAACATGCGCTGTCCACTTACTCCTAGTCACCCGTTGAAGATCCGATGCCTCTAGATATGGACTCATCTTGTGATCATAAAGGGGATTCCGCGTTGCCTTTTGACGAATCTTCTCATGCCTTTGAGGATTTCGTGTCCTCTGATTCCGACACTTGTGATGAGTGCATTCAACCCTCGCTTCATGCAGGTGTTGTCCAAACATATATGCAGGTTCTTTTATCTGACCCTCTATTTGATTTAAATGATGGAACACTAGAAGGGGTGAATAGTGGAACATTAGAGGAGGTCTCAGGAGTATCTGCCTACAAGGTGTTCCCTGAAATATCTGATAGTGATATTGACATGGAAGTTGCTGATTCAGGGAAGAATGATTTAGTAAAACTTGAAAACATGTGTTTAACAAAATGTTTCACACAATTTCCACTGTTACGTGTGATTCCAATACCCTCATTACAAGATGTTATTCTTTCCTGGTTATGGATGACTTTGGGGAGATCATTAAAATACTTATCTGTCATTTTTATTGCATGGCCAGTGATCAAGGCACTTCGACTCTATTTTCTTATGATCCCGGTGCGAATCTATTCATTGTAGCCTCTGGTGAATGCCTCCAAGTTCATCATTGCACCTTGCAACATCTGTATTCCCTTTCTTATACGTGGGGAAGGCAACTCAGCTTTTTGAGTCAGTTTTCTACATTCGTCCTAATGTTGAACCTATTACACCTCTTATTGTAAATGCACCAACTATTTCTATTTGGGATCCTGGACAACTAGGATGTGTGAATTTCTACTGGTCCAACTTCTCTATTGTCGATGACTACCGTACATTAACATGTCCTTTAATTACATATTCACTAGTCTTTGTTGCATACTATGCGGTCAAGCATGAAGTTTTGGTGACCAACTTCCAGCTTGCATCAGTGTTGCATCTTTACTATATTACTGCTGTTGTTGGCATGGTACAGGTGTGGGAGGTAAAAGTATTAAGGAGTGTATATAATATGAAGGTTAACAAGTCTGAGCATGTTACGAAGTATTTTCTTACTCATATTTTGAGTGCTCTTGGACCTTCTTTTGATCCTAACAGTAGCCTCGGTCTTACCATGGGGTTGGTGTCATTTGGTTTCTTGAAAGGGAAAGGTGTTTGCTTGGCCCTCTTCACTCAAAAATTCTAAATTACAATCTTCTTTATTACCTCCCAGTTTATTTTACAAGGCATATTTTTTGTCCATTATGAGAAACTAAGACCTTTCCATATTACACAAACTTCTTATATCTTAACATCTCATTTTGTCTATATGAGAAGCTTTCATAATTAAATAAATGATGACAATAATACTTCCTACTCCTCAATTTAAGTGTCTTGATTTGATTGAAAACAGACCTCAAAAAATATACAATTCTCTATATCATAAACCTGTTACATATAATAGTAAAATTGAAAAACTTAATGTAGAAAGATATGTACTGTTTGCGACAAACTAAAACGAAAAAAAATACTTATTTTGAGAAAGTAGAAGTATAATTTTTCAGTTCCCAAGGGGCAAAGATAACGAGAACAAAGTTAAAAACCAGCACATAACAGGCCATCTTTTTGGGTAGGAAGCTAAAACACTGGAAATGCATGTTTCTTTTTTGAAAGTAGCTTTACAGTAATACTTTCCATTTCTTACTAAATGTGTGAAAAATGAACATGATATATGGTTTCTCTAGAGGGAAAAAATAATAATTACACTAATTTTTTTGCTTTATATCCAAGTAAAAGCATGATAGGATTATAGTTTCTTTTCTTGCAAGAACTTACAATTTTTGTAGCTTTATAGTAATACTTTTCTCAAGAGCATGACAGGTATATAAGTCTGTAATGAGGTTAAAGATACGATATTAAAATGCAGACAAAGAAGAATATTAGCATTAAAGGGTAATATACAGATCTATACCATTCAATTCACATGAGTAGCAACTAGTGAAAATATCCATCTATAGCTTTTAAAGTCAGATTATTGTTATGTGTAGGACTTGGCAATTTCTTCTGGTTTTTCACTTCAGCATTTGGAATTTAAGTTATAATTGATATGTTTTTTTTGCTTGATGCAGTTGCATTTATTTCATCACACGCATTGCACATTGTCAATAAGTTGAATACCTTGGATTTAATGTTTAGGATATACCAAGATGTGTTGGATCTAACCTAGCTTCACCTCTTGATGCAAGTAGTACATAAGCTGGAAGAGGCCAAAATCGTCCACATTCTTCAAGATCAACTCATGCTTCGGTTCTACAAAAGGTACATTTATTTCATATTTACAAGAAACTTAAATATAAAAGCAGTCTTATGAATGTTTCTTTTTTTATGGTAGAAACCTTCTGAATGATGGTATTCCATCTACAGATAGGGGACTTTATGTACCAAAGTCTCTTTGAGAGTTGATAATTCTTGCGAGATAGATGAATACATTTATTACACTTTTATGAATGATTATTTTTTTTAAGAAAGAATGTACAATATTCTGTTGTTATTGCAGTGTTTCATTACAAAATGGAGGTTTTCCCCACTTTCAATTTTGTTTATGTTTTTTGTTTCTTTTGTGGGGAATAAGAATTAAAACCTCAAGAATTTCATGTGATCTTTATTTTCCTGTGTGATGTTGAGGGAAGAATAAATAGACCAAAACATCTTGGTCATCACTTGAATTCTAAAACTACTGATGCTAATTAGTCGGTAGGACCAATCATTTTCTCAGGAACTACAAGTTTATCGAATTCATCCTCCGCCATATCAAACCCCCTTTTTGTGTTCAATCCCATTCCAACTGTTATGCCTCCTTGTGCAAGCTGAATCATGTTCGGAAGGATGCACAAGAATCCCTTAATACCATATTTCACTTGAGTGATATAACAAAAGTTTGTCCAAATACTCTTAGCGTACTCTCCCGTTAAAAACAAATGTAGCATAGTTTCCTATTGATAGATCTCACAACATCTACATCTAGTTATACTATTCTTGCTTAACACATCATCTACTTGTAATTTCTCTTCCATAACTTCTAGAAAAATAAAGATATTTTATAAGGTAGATCAGTGGTTCTGGACCCTTTAGATTTTTTATAGTCTTCATATAATTTTGATATATGATATACTACTGACTCGTGGTATACCATTACATTTCATCTTTTGACATATTTATTTTATTATTTCAGGTCATAAACTTGGATGTTTGAAATTTTCTCCTATGAAATGTTTCAATATGACGAACAATTGATGAAATTCTTTGAAGACGTTATTTTATTAGATTGGTTATATGACGATATTAGGTATTTCATTCAAACAGTATAAGTTTACTTTTTAAGTTGTTTGGATTAATGCTTCCTTTGTTTGTTTAGATTTTATGAGATATATTTTATTTTATAAATTAATATTATATATAAGTCAGCATTTGATAAACTCTGATGCCTATATCCTGGCTATGCCATCGCTCATTAAAGCTTGTAGCTTTGTCACGCCCCAAATATCGTTAAGGCGGACTGACACCTGTTGCCGATGAGGCTCGGGAGAATCAACCTGTATCTATGCACTTTCTATATATCTTATAAGGAATTTCTACCTTCAGTATGTCTTCAAGAAAGTAAGCAGCACTAACAAGCCAAAAAGAAATGCATATGACTAGGCTGTTGGGGCCACGTTGTCTAAAGTACGAGATATGACTACACTTTAATTTACATAGTCTATAAAGCCTCTAAATACGGACAAGTATCTGATAAGGGTCGGGACAGGCCCTGCCTTGACTAACTGTACAACATAAAATAATATAAGCTCTAGCCATGCAAAGCTCCGAAGCAACCTGAAGCTTGGTAACCACAACTGGATATCCTATACTCCTACTGGCAAGATCTACTAGCACCTGTACCTGCAGCATGAAATGCAGGTCTCCCGTAAGGGACGTCAGTACGGGATAATGTACTGAATATGTAAGGTGCACTTTACCTTTACTATGAAATCTGTGCACAACATATACTGTAAAAGACCAACTGATTAGTGGTAAACTGTATCAGGATCGACCCTGGGTAGGCTCTTCCTTAGCCCCTCGGGCTGTCCCCCGTGGTAGGATCAACCCTGGCTAGGTGATTCTTCCACCCCTCGGGTTGCCACCTATCTATAAGCAATATACTTTACCTTTCAATTACCTTTGAGATGATCTTTTGGTTGTCACAATATTGGAGCTGTAGAACTATATAGGCAGCATGTGACATGTAGATAATCATACAAGACAATATGACAATGAAAATAGTACGTTACACAAATAATGAAATGCGTATGAGATGAAACAACTTATGGACTCTATTTGGCAATAAGAACCCATGTAACTTGGTATCCATGTATGTATGTAGCTATGAAGGTGACTATATATGAAAGCATATGAACATGTGAAAGAGTGGATGTCACGACCCAGCCTCGTGGGCCGTGACTAGTGCCCGATTGGGGCATCCGAATTCGAATACCAAATCAAGTTATAACCAGTGTATGATGTTTACACAAAATTTCACAGAAATTTCGGTAGAGTTTTCTTTGTTTTACTGACTAACCCAAAGCCCTGCATACCAAAAAATCCAATAAACACAGCATATATATATCTACGTGTGGGCCGACAAGGTCACCGTTGCGGTTAAATCGCCCAACATACAAATCATACATGTGCATAGTCATACAAATTGCTAAACCCATACTCATAGGCGTCCACAAACCTCTATACAGACAAACAGAATCAGAAGACGGGACAGGGTCCCGTCGTACCCTCAAATGTACAGAAATGTAAAATAATAACTAAGTATATATACCAAGTACCCGCTCCGAAGCAAAAGGAGCACTTCAATTAGTAGGTGGAAATCCTAAGCTGGTGGATCTCTAGCCTGTACGTCGGTACCTGCGGGCATGAAACGCAGTCCCCAAAGCAAAGGGGGTCAGTACGAAATACGTACCGAGTATGTAAAGCAGAATGTACCGAATATAAAGTCAGAGTAATAACTGAAGTAAAATCATAGTAATCAGGAACATATTCAAAATATCAAAATACTTACTTTTCAGAATACCAAAGCATGCCTAACGGACCGAAACCGGTGGTGACCTCCAAAACATATGTCATCCACCACAATCGATAGAAAATTTAAATCCCCGACATCTCCGTCACAGATCACATATAGGATAAGTAGGCTAGGCTTCCCTAGCCTCACAAATCCTAATACAAAATGGCATAGTACATAAGCTGGGCCGCTCGAATTTTCTGAATCGCGCCCACTAAGGATACGTCCTGGACCGCTTGAATTTTTCGAATCGCGCTGTTGGGACGCTTGAATTTTCCAAATCGCACCCACAAAGGATACGTCCTGGACCGCTCGAATTTTCTGAATCGCGCCCAGGCATAACCCAATCCTGGACCGCCCGAATTTTCTGGATCGCGCCCAGGTATAATGCCAACATATCAAAAGCCCAGCTCCTTATGACTCCAAACAATCTACTTTGGAACATATATACAGATAGCATAACACGTACGACATCAACCGACCCGGGAACCGGTGAAGGACATCATAACAGGCACGAATAGAGTCGTGAGAAGTCATATGCACAAAACCAATATCATGAGTCCAAAGATATGCAAAATATTCATATTTGGAATCAAAATAATATTTGTTCAAAATTCTATT
>DF358627.1:18251-28896 GCA_000787875.1 Solanum virginianum
ATTTCAAATCTGATTTAATAATTATCTTAATTGCCGCTAAAACTATTCCATTTTAGCAGCAATTTAGTTTAATTTACCAGCTATAAAAATGGACACTACATGAGCATAACTAACCTTTTGGACTTTATTTTGTAGTCATTTTAATTGCCGCAACCAATTGCCCCTAAAATAAATTTATTTTAGCGGCAATTTAATTGAATATACTGGCTATAAATATAGACACTATATGAACACGTCTAACTACCTTGGATTGGATTTAGCAACAATTTTAATTACCGCAATCAATTGCTGCAAAATCGAGCAATTATTAGCGGCAATTGAGCCTATCTTTACCAACATTTGCCATAATGGCCGTAAAAGCCTTTGTCGAGCCTCGATACAGTGGCCAAAGTTCATTGGCTGGTAAAGGCTATAATGGCCATTATTATGGCTGCTAATATAATTTTTAATTGCCACTAAATTTTTTTTTTGTTGTACTTGCATATGTGTCCCTGGAAGAACCAAAAAATGTCAAAGAAGCATTGATGGATGAAGAGTGGATACTCTGCCATACAGGATGAACTTCTATAGTTTGAGCGTAGCAAGGTGTGGCACTTGGTTCCCCCTCCTGAACATTGGACCATCATTGGAATTAAGTGGTTGTTCTAGAACAAGCTGGATGAACAAGGAACAATTACCAGAAGTAAGGCCAGACTAGTGGTGCATGGTTATAATCAAGAGGAGGGTATTGACTATGATGAGACCTTTGCCCCTATTGCTCGCATTGAGGCCATTTGAATGCTCATAGCTTTTGTTGCTCACATGGAGTTCAAATTATATCAGATAGATATCACAAGTGTCTTTCTAAATAGGCATTTTCAGGAAGAGGTGTATGTAAAACAACCTCCAGGTTTTGAAAATCATGAACACCCCACCTTTGTATATATATTGGACAAGGCTTTGTATGGGTTGAAGAAGGCTCCTTGTGTTTTGTATGATAGACTGTCTAGGTTCCTTTTGAGTCATGGCTACTCCAGGAAGAGGATAGATAACACGTTATTTCTAAGGAAGAAAGGAGCTCATGTGCTCAAAGTACAGGTCTGCGTTGATGACATTATCTTCGGAGGAACAGATGAGGCACTCGGTGCAGATTTTGCCAAACTCATGGGGAGTGAATTTGAGATGAGCATGATGGGAGAACTAAATTTCTTTCTGGGTCTTCAAATCATTCAGACACTAGCTGACATCTTTATTCATCAACAAAAATACATTAAGGAGCTTCTCGAAAAGTTTGGGATGCTTAACACCAAACCTAGTGACACTCCAATGGCGACAACTACCAAACTGGACAGGGATGAGAGAGGTATTAACATTGGTGCCACAAAGTACAGTGGTATGATTGGGTCACTTCTGTATCTTACAGCCAGCAAACCTGACATCGTGTTTAGTGTGGGCGTGTGTGCCAGGTTCCAAGCAACACCAAAAAAGTCACACCTTCAAGCGGTGAAACAAATTCTACGATATCTCAAAGGGACTATGGATCAGGTTCTTTGGTACCCGACAGGCTCTTCATTCGATCTTATCAGGTTTGCCGATGCCGACTATGTTGGATATCTGATTGATAGAAAAAGCACTTCAAGAATGGCCCACTTTCTTGGACTTTGCCTTGTCTCTTGTGCCACCAAAAAGCAAAATTCAGTTGCTCTCTCGACTGTTGACGCTGAGTATGCGGCTATTGCATCATCCTGTGCTCAACTTCTGTAGATTAAGCAGCAACTCTTGGACTTTGGTGTAACTATTACATGCATTCCCATCATGTGTGACAATACAAGTGTGGTTAACATCGCAAAAAACCTAGTACAACATAAGAGAACCAAGCACATTGATCTTAGACATCACTTCCTACGGGACAACATTGAGAACGGGTTCATCGAGATAGTGTTTTGCAAAACTGAGGATCAGGTTGCTGACATTTTCACCAAGGCTTTAGCTAGAAATCACTTTGAGAAAAATCGTCTTCACCTGGGCTTAATCAGAAGAACCTGATCCCTTTTCTCTTTTTGTAGACTCTGTATTAAAGGACTGATAGGTTATATATGCAGGTTTATGGTTCTCCGACATCTCCAGGAATTCTTTATGGGGAACTAATGATATTACCCTTAGTGTCTTTCACAGGAAGTATATGGTTGCAGTTACACCAAGTTGTTGGCTTCATCGGAGAACCAGGTACGCTTCTCTCACCACATATACATAGGGTATCATAATGTATGCTTGTTACAATCAAAAACATAGTCTGGAGACTCTCCTAGAGCACCTGGTTCTTCCCTAGGTCCATATCTTGTACAATCAAATAGGCATTTTGGGCGGGAACCTCTATTCTCTGCGCATTAACGATGTCTTCTCTTGGGATCTTAACAGTTGTCCTACACAAAGTCAGAAGTGTCACGTCAATCATTCATCGACGTTGTTTTACGTTCCCCAGGCCTCGTTTAAAACACATTCCCCCAAAAATGTCTCTCACTTCATTTCCAAGAAACATTCTTTTTTCGAGAACTTTCTATTCAAGAAGCTTGAACCGTATGGCCATTTTTATTTCATACTTCAACAATGACTCCAATGCCACGACGCCTTCGCCGCCAAGGACCTGTCTCATGGGAACTTCCTTCCTCTGCCTCGTTAGCACAATGCCTATTACCTCCACCATCGCCCAGAGAAAACCCACCACCACCCCCATCCACCGCCACTTTCACTCAACCCATTTTTACTCCTTCTCTATCTCCTGATCTTTCTCATTACCCTCCGCGTTCGCCACTTAGTATGCCCCAAACCCTATCGAAGGCTAGTTGATCTATCTATTCCTGGCCATGAATCATCATCCTCCTCCTTCACCTCTGGAAATACACCTTCCCTTCCTAAGCCTGTGTCACCAGTCCCCTTTGCTACCCTTCCTATGCCTGGTCCTGACGATATGGACTCCGATGATGACATTCCTTTTGCGTTTGTTCGTCACCGCCCTTTCAAAGTCCTGCGGCTAGGGTTCCCCCCTCTGGTCCTCCCCTCAGTCGCACTTCGAGCCTTGTGACTCGAATTAAGAAGCGTGCTTCTGCCTCCAGTCCGGCGAGCACTAGTCGAAAGTATCTTTATAAAAGCAAGGTGCCAATCCACCCCCTTCCCCTATTCATGACGATTTCTCCAAGGGGGTCTCCAGCACTCAGTTCCCCTATCTCTTCAGTTTTTGTCCCTAGTCGTAACAACCATGGGGCTCGCTTCTTGGACATTGGAAAAGACTAGTAATTTTTTGCTAAGGTGGTTCTACGGGGTTAGGTTACACATCAGGAGGTCCATCATTTTCCTTATATTGAAAAGTTGTGCGCCAAACTTAATACGCAAGGTTAGCTACATCTGTTTCTTGACATGGATCTTTTGGTGCACGAGGAGGAGGTTGTGGAGTCCTACATTAATCTAACTGTTCTTGAAGGCCTAGTGGCCACTTCGAAGGTTCATGGGGTGGAGCTGGTTTTTAATAAGGAGCGTTTGGGCAAGATTTTGCAGATTTTGTCTGTGGGCTTGGCTGAGTATGCTTGGGACAAGGACGAAGAATATGTGCTTACTTCTGCCTTCACTCAGGGGTGGGCCATGGATGCTCGCGCAAGGTTTTGAAAGGTGAGATGCACCCATTCTTGAAGTTTCTTTTCGAATTGGTTCGTAGTCATAAATTAACTACCTTCTCAAGGATAACATTTAAAGAATGGTTCAGTGAAAATAGTCTAGAAGTACATCATATCTTGCTCTAGCGCAAACGCATAATTCACATGAATAGTAGTACATTGTTTCAGATCAACAAACTTAAGCACACTACTTGGCTCCTCTAAAGCCTGATGCAACCTCTTTACTTTTTGAATACTCTATCTAAAGGTCACTCATTAATAAGGATATAGGCTTTTCCATTCCAACCACTTTAACTATGAGATAGTCGAACGAATTCAGGCAAACACACGAATCTAGAAGAAAAAATTCCTTAGAAAGTAACTCCAATGCACGATTTAGAGTGTGAAAAGGATCAGATACCAATTGGTATCACCTAGATACCAATTAGATTTAAGTAATAGCATGAAAGAATTAAAGAATGAGTTTTTCTAAGGTCCTATAGCCTCTCAAAGAAAAGTAAAGGCGTCCCCGTACCGTTATGCAAGACTCTACTAGACTTGTCCTTGTATGATGACATCATTGGACCTAAAGATCTTATACCAAGTTTTTCACGACCCGAAATGGGTCGTGAGTGGCACCCACACCTAACCTCCTAAGTGGGCGAACCAGTGATACAAGTCCCAACCTATATTAGCAATTCAACTTATGAAATACAATGGCAATACGGAAGCTCAAATTTATAAAAGAAAAATAACACATCACCAACTCTATTACACAATGTTTCCCCAAAATTTGAAAGTCATCACATCAAGCACACTAATCTCAAAATATCAAGTCGAAGAATATCAACACCAAAATGAATGAATAAGTGGTTTATGTCCGAAAGCTAAGGACACCTTGACAAGACTAATAGGATCCAACACGATCTAGAGAGTTAGCTCACCCTGAAATCTGATATACCAATGATAGGCTTGAGTTGAGGATGAGTTGAAGTCGATGGAACACTCGCTACACTCCACAAAGGCAAAACAAAGAAAAATACAAGTAGGAGTCAGTCCCCATATCACGCTTCTTTTGGGAGATAGGTTCTTTGAAATTGAGTATATTAAATTATTTTAATATGTTTTCCTTTATTATTATCATGCCGGAATGTAACACCCAATCCAATATATATAGATATGTGTCGGACTATGAAACCTGATCCTATATTATATATGTGTTGGAACGTGACACCCGATCCTATAATATATATGTGTCGCAACGTGACACCCGATCCTACAATATATGTGTCGCAACGTGACACTCGATCCTATAATATATGTGTCAGAATGTGACACCCGATCCTATAATATATGTGTGTCCGAACATGACACCCGATCCAATATATATAATTTGATCCTATATAATATGTGTATCAGAACGTGACACCTGATCCAATATATATAATTCATTATTCGTTATCGTTATTTCTCACTTCATTACCAATGTTTCATTAAGTCTTCTTTATTCAAGGCATCACTTTGAGAGATCAAGTTCAAGATTATGGGATTGATAGCCTTGGGATTGCAGACTAATCACAACAATATATATATATATATATATATATATATATATCAGTCAACCAAACCACAATAATTAAGTGCATAGAAAATATCACAGCTTTACTCTATGACTATCAATCGTTATTAAGAGTCTCTCTATTAGATAGAACAAACCATAACCTACCTCAACCAAAGAACCGAAATCAAACAAGCTAGTTCACCATCGGTTTTCCTTTATTCAATATCTCCAAACATTTCAAATCTATCAAATATATAATATTTATAAGCAAACGAATCCATATACACCCATATATTACTACATGTCTAGCATTTACCTAAAAATTCACCTAATTTAATAATCAATTTCTTAAATTTCAAACTTAGGGTTAAATCTTAATTCCTCCAAATATTAAAAATCTAAGTACTTATCTCAATATATCAACACTTAAATCATAAATGTGATAATTAAAATAAAAATTAATGAAACACTACATTTTGTTCCCCAAAACCTAAATGCTAGGCACTAGAAATTGTGATTTCCATTCAATTAGTTTGAAAGGTGACCACATTAATGGATGACTAAGCATATTGCTGCCTCCATGCATAAACTAGCATCTGCTTTTAAGGAATGTTAAGGAATATAAGCATTATGTTTATATAACAATCAAATAAGTAAGCACGTCATACCCTTAATTATATTCCTATAATTTACTCTTACTAACCCTTGTTCACATCACTAATCCAAAACTTTTCTATCTACATATTAGCAAATATATAAGTGTGTATTATATAAAGAGAACTACCTTGAAACTACAAATGGAGCTTGTAGTTGCTCCTACATCGTGGCCCTCTTTTCTTCCTTTTACTTTTTTTCTTGTTGCACCTCTCGTCTCTTTATTTGTCTTGTTGTTTCTTTCACTAGGGCTGTTGAATGCAGCCCCTCCTTACTTATATTTTTCTATTTTTTTAATTCTCTTTTTACAAAAAATATATTAAATTAGTATTAAATGTGATCAATTCGATGTATTTCCAGCTAACCTTTGAGCACCAACATATATTTGTTAAACTGCCCACAACTATGAGACTATGAATGATATATTCATATTTCCAAATGGCAATTCAACTTTTAAAATCAGAGAAAACCAAAATGAAACGTTATAGTTTTAGGAGGAAGACTAGGAAGTTGTTGCTTATCTTTTTCATTCCGACGGAGGACCATCTCTCCATTTAAGCTCCTCCTTAAAATCACTCATCAAGATCAACTACTAACAACTGAATTTTTGAATCAAATTTTGGTAGATTTGCAATCAGAAATAATTCTCAAGTCACAGACAACTCATGAAAATAATTACAACCAAACTTCACTCGATCATAACACAACCATTTGGATAAATCTTTTCTCACATAATCATGATAAAATTCTAACCGATAATATCGACTATAATTAGAAATGAACCTGAACCAACCCCCCTCACTCATAATGCATCAATCATGATAGATCTTGTCAAGATTTCATTCTTCCAATCAACTTCTGTTGCTTCTACTCTAGCAAGATTATCATGAATCATTCTCACTAAAAAGTGGTAAACTAAAACCATTCAGAAAATTCTTTAAAGCCACAACTGATTTCTTTTCTTTGACAAATATAAGGTAGGATCCTGATATGAATAAAGAACATACTCATAACATAAGCAATGACAACAAACACAATCCCAGCTGATGCACAAGAGACCTTGACACTCTTTTCTTGATTTTTTATCAAGCGCCAAATCTAAAAGCACAATCCCAATACATACATTCAATAATAAGTTAAATCTTAAGACTGCCGAATGCACGATAACTATAAATCTTCATGGTAGCTCTTCTATAAATTTTACGATCAAGATGACACTTGTAGAATTAGTGAAGAACTTCAATTTCTCTAAAGCAACATCCATTCTATCATACTTATATCCAAAAGCACCTTACTTCACCAAGAGTATCATAATAATATGTGTATTCTCAACTTTAGAGTAGTTCCAATTGCCTCAAAATCTTTAATAATCATGTAGAACTTTAGATCCATATCGTAGTCCCCCACAAGTCATCTACCATAATTCACATAATCCAAATTAAAATAAACGCAACATCTTCCTCATATCACTATTCGTCAGTCGAATTAAATTCATTCTTCATACATATTATGAATAAATCCTTTTATGTCGACTCAGTTCATATTATATAATCATGTCTGAAATCCAAGGTGAAAATCCATATTACCTTTAACTTCGAATAAAAGATCTGTAAAAGATGTCATATTCCTTCACATTTCTTCGATTCCTTTCATAACTTCGATTTTAATGCCTTAAACTGTTCAATATATCTTATTTCTATTCCTTTAACTAACTTGCCCACCAATCATGTCCTTTAACCGAAAATTCGTGAATATATATACTCTAAATGAAATATTTAAGTAGCACCCTTCCTTAGGTTCTTTAATAGTTAAAAGTGACTAACTTTACAATTCAAATCATGCATAAGCCCTCTCAAATGTGCAACATCCAATACGATTCAATCAATTCATACTTTACCAATTAATACCTTGAGAAAACATACTACCTTGAATATAGACTCACTATGAAGAATTTGAATTCTAACACCACTCATATAACCTATTTTCCCTTATCTGTCACATTAACTTATACCATGAAATTTTTTATGAACTCATGTATCTTAAGTTTTTACTAATCATCTCTTTATGAACCTTACCGTATCCTTTATAAAAATTCCAATGTACTAATTACCATACCCAAAATCACAAAGAGAGCTTATCACCATATTCAACCGCACATATATAGATTTTTTTTCCCAAATATTTTCTAACCCAAATCAATGATACATAATATTGCCACCATAACCAAAGCAAAATAGATAGGGTCACGTCTCTTTGAATTCAATTCTCCACTCTCTCGGAAGATACATCTTTGATCTTTACCATCAGAATAAATATCTTTGTTCTTGTATCTTTCTAAAGGCTAATCTGCATCTCACTAATTTTATTCATTTTCAACTCTAGCATTTTTTAATTCTATTCGAGCAATGTCTCAACACATTCTACATCTTTTCATATAATCACATCACTCATCAAATAGTCGTAATTCATAACTTTAAAGCTTCATCATTAGTATTTTCCTTTCCAATGCTTAACTCAAGTATTCATAGTAACAAACTAGTTGGTTTCTCAAATGTGGACGCAATATCGAATCTCATTATGCGAGCATATGATTCAACTAATAACTCTTTAAGCACCTAATATTTGGCACTTGATATTGACGTATCCGTTTTCATATATCACTAGTACTACCCAAAAAAAATACTAGATCCACCACTAGAACACATCATACTTACTAAGAAATAGTACCCAAAGTAAAACATAACCTTAAGTCCTACACAATTATATATTATCTTGGATATACATCTTAGATTTTTTTCTTATCTAATGAGTTAGCCTCAATTCATTATTTTCATCTAAGGGTCACATTTGCTGTACTCGTAACATCACACTTCTTTCAAGTCAACATCTTAATTTCTCGCTTATGCTATGTCAAGCTTACTAGAGCAAATCCACAACTAATAGTATTATTCTCGTGATGTTATCCTCCTTTTCATAATACTCATCTAAAATTCAAGCTTAGAGACTAGTGTTAAACATGTACATCCATACTCTTTACATACTATACTAACTCCAAACTATTAGAAAAAGTCAAGAAATGTTAAACCACTAAATCTCATGATAAGAAATCAACCTTTATTTCACAGTATATCTAAGTATAATCTATCATCACACTTTGTTTTATAAGTTAAGTAGTATCTATCTTATCCATTATACCTCCTTACCTAGCTAAATTCATAACTCTATAAATCTCATGGGATTCTTCTTTCAAAATTATGAGCCTAGTTTGGGTCTACCACCTTATGTCATCTGCTCTTCTATTCAACACCTATACTTGATCTTTACTAACACAATAGCATATCAACATCAACTCCTTTCTTATTCGAGTGTACTCCATTTCATACTAACTAACATCTCTTTCTCTATCTTCTACCATGAAAGTTAGATGGTACTTACTATCTTTTAACCAAAAAATAGGAGGGACTTGGCTTATCACCCCATTTCTTAGCTTATCAACACATGACTCTTAGCTACTTACTTCAATCATCTACTACTCCCACTCTTCATGGTTTCTATATCTTTCTAACTCAAGGATTATTCTATCACGTATGATTTACAAAAGCATTCAATCACTTTCTCTCAGGGAGAATCAAATACCACTAAGTATTCATAGTCATAACTTAACTACCTTCTCAAGGATAACATTTAAAGAATGGTTCACTGAATATAGTCTAGAAGTACATCATATCTTGCTCTAGCGCAAACGCATGATTCACATAAATAGTAGTGCATTGTTACATATCAACAAACTTAAGCACACTAATTGGCTCCTCTAAAGCCTGATGCAACCTCTTTACTTTTTGAATACTCTATCTAAAGGTCACTCATTAATAAGGATATGGGCTTTTCCATTTCAACTACTTTAACTATGAGAGATAGTCGAACGAATTCAGGCAAACACACGAATCTGGAAGAAAAAATTAGGCTTTTCCATTCCAACCACTTTAACTATGAGATAGTCGAACGAATTCAGGCAAACACACGAATCTAGAAGAAAAAATTCCTTAGAAAGTAACTCCAATGCACGATTTAGAGTGTGAAAAGGATCAGATACCAATTGGTATCACCTAGATACCAATTGGATTCAAGTAATAGCATGAAAGAATTAAAGAATGAGTTTTCCTAAGGTCCTATAGCCTCTCAAAGAAAAGTAAAGGCATCCCCGTACCATTCCGTAAGACTCTACTAGACTTGTCATTGTATGATGACATCATTGAACCTAAAGATCTGATACCAAGTTTGTCACGACTCGAAATGAGTTGTGAGTGGCACCCACACCTAACCTCCTAAGTGGGCGAACCAAGGATACAAGTCCCAACCTATATTAACAGTTCAACTTATGAAATACAATAGCAATACGGAAGCTCAAATTTATAAAAGAAAAATAACACATCACCAACTCTATTACAAATACAAGTAGGAGTCAGTACGAGCCACATGTACTGAGTAGGTATCATCGGCTGACTCCAAATAGAAATTAATATGCATAAAATAATACCAGGAGATAAACCATAACACTTAAGAGGTAGCACCAGCAAGAACAAGCACACAACCAATCAACCATATCAATAATACACATAAGGACTCAGGCCTCCATATCACATTCGGAACGTAACACCCGATCATATAATATATATGTGTCAGAACATGACACCCGATCCTATAATATATGTGTCGGAACGTGACCTTTTAATCGCCGATGCTAAAAACAAAGACAAAGAGTGCGAAGGTGCCAGTTGGCTTTCCTTTTTCTCGAAATCCGATC
>DF358627.1:32726-65961 GCA_000787875.1 Solanum virginianum
ATTATAGCCGTTAGAGAGCCGATTTTAACTATTCCGGAATCGGTTTGAAATTGGGTTTATCAGAATCGAAACTATCGGATCAAAATCCTCTTCCATTTCGATACTGGTTCCGTTACCCTTAGTATCGATTTCTTATCGGTTCAACCGAAATCGGAATGGACCGGTTCAAAAATCGGATCGAAACGGGTCTGGACCGGAGAAAACCCCATCTGTTGCTAGCCTTAGCATCTTACTCTTCTCGGAGTTGAAGACCCAAAGACAGGAATTGATATGGACGACCCATGAAGTGTTTGTTGTCCTAGCATGGCAACCTTGCTCCTCGTAACAACACCAAAGCTTCCAAAGGTAACACCAAGAATTCCCTCCACTTCAGCAGAGAACTTGGAGTTAGCAGCACTAGAGAAAGTTGATTGGGAGTTAATCTTCTTGGAAACCATTGGAATGTTCTTTGATGCTTGAAAAACTGAGATGAGAGGTAGAGATTGTCCCACCGACTGTGCCAAAATTTATAGACGATAAAATTCGCGTCAAAAAAATAATAATCAAGAATGAAAATATTGCAACAATTGTAGTATTTGATTTTAAAATGCGAGTGTTACAATCTTACGAATTCTCTGATTCGCCTTTTCAACTGTAAATTCAAGGTCTCTTGAGTTTGATTTTGAATTTGACATTTGTTCTTGAACTTGATCTTGAATTTGAATTTGTTCTTGATCTTGTTCTTGAAACTTCAATTTGTTCTTGAGTTTGATCTTAAGTTCAAGAGCTTTTAAGCTTGTTCTTGAACTTGAATGCTGAATGTTTGAATTCTTGAACTTTGTAGAGAAATTTGCGACGTTTGATCCATGAGCCTTCTCTAACTTTTTTATTAGAATTCTTCCCTTTTCGTTGAATTATGAAGACCTCTATTTATAATTGTAGAACAGAGGAATTATAATAGGAAGGACTTCCTTTCAGCCAATCAGATTTAAGTGACATGACATATTGAACTTTAATGAAATGAGCTTGTCATTTTAACACATGACATGATCTCATTGGCATAATAAATTTTAAATGATTACAAACGTGCTATGAAAGTATGAAATAACACAAAGAATAAAGTAGGGGAGAAGAGAGATGATTTCTTATTCCTATTGAATAATATTCAGATCCATATACATTGAAAGAAACCCTTCTATTTATAGGAAAAAAACTGACTTGGTTCCCAAGTAGGAAAATGACTTAGAGCATGTTGGGAAGGATACCCTGTTAATTGGATTTGGTGGAATTGGCTGTAATTACACTGTTTGACCTGTTTGGTTGGACAAGTATTTGCATGGTCAGCAGGTAATTGAGTGTAATTGACTGGGTATAATTACACTTTCCAATTCACAGGAGGAGGATGTGAATGGCAGATAATTACATGGTGTAATTATATGCTGGTTACTTTTTAATTTCTTTCTTTTATTTTTATTTTTATATTTTCATTTTATAATTTATTTTTCATTTTGATTATTTTAAATTGTTTTGTCTTTATTATTCTAATTATTTCTAAAGCTATAATTTATTTTATAATATTTATTTTTTATTTCTTTATTATTCTCAATCTTTGTCATGTGATTCCCTACAATTTTTCACATTATTATTTTTATTTATTCTACATTCTATTTTATTTTTCACTAGCATGATTTTATTAGCATTCTAATTTTTAAATTAAAGTTGAATTCATTGTTGGATAAAATTATAAATATACATATTTTTTTTCTGTTAGATCATATTTATGTATGTTATATTGAAATTCGGCATAAGAGTATTATATTAATTTTTTAGTTTCCTTTGTTTTTGTAGCATAGACTTGATATTTCACATTACAGACCATTTATTTTTTTTAGTTATATTATAGATTATTTTTTATAATCAAATATTTTAATAATTTTACTATGATATTAAAATTATAATATTTAATATCTTTATCAAACACACATTTCATGATGTTCGCATAAAACTTATATTTTTAATTTTTATAATTAATTTAATTAAAATATAATAATTTAAAAAAATATAAATTGATTTTTTTATAATATATTAATTAAGAATATATCTTTACTAATTAATATATTTTTAAAAGACAATATATATCTTAATATTTAATTTAATATTATTTATATATTTGTCTAATATAAAATTTTAATTTTAAATCATTAACTTCTATTTTTAAAATTTAATAACCTTGAAATTATACTAGTGTAACCAAACAGCACGCTTGTAATCACAATGTAATTAAACATTGACAAATAAACAAGACAGTGTAATTACCAAAATGTGTAATTACTACCCTAGTAATTACACCAATTCAAATAATCAAGTGACTTTTCAAACAGACCCTTAATCTCCAAGTAGGAATCTACACAATATACATTCACTGTAATATAAATATATTTATAATCCACATAGTATTTTTATTCAATTTAAAAAATATTTTTATTCAATTTCACATGATGATGTAAAGACATTTTTGACCAGAAAATCAATTAAAAAAAGAGTAAGTATGCGCAAGTGATTGTTATTTTAATTTTCGGAAGAGGTATGTTGATTGTAATTTGTATTTTGGCAGGACGGAGTTGCAAAGATAGAAGAAAGCAGCGAGTTGAGTGAGAGAAGAAGAAGATGTTAGGAAAAGAAGAATCCAGCATGCTGTTGACGTTGCTCAAAGCCGGAGATCATCGTCCCCTCGATGAGATCGTTGCCGACTTCACTTCTAGTTTTCCTCCCCATCGACAATTTTATGCCTGCATCTCTCTCGCCTTAATGCTTGACGTAAATCTCTCCCTCTTTCTCTACATCTATGTCTTGTACCTTCGAAATAAATTTAGGGTTTCAATTTGTGTGTGATGTTACACAAGGATTTTTCCTCACCATTTAGGGTTTTCTAGTTGGTGACCGCTTTTTGACCTTTTCCCGCTTTTGTAAACTTCATTTGGAAGTCTGCTTTAGTTATGCACTTGAGTTTAATGGTTTAAGCAATTCCTGCGAAGATTGGTGTTTCAATTTGGAGAGTTTTTGAACTTCAAAGCAATACAGATTTCCAACTATCAATTGGTACTGGTTAAATCGAGCTGCTTTTTTCTGGAATATGAAAAAGAAAATGTTTCATGGGAGGGATTGAAATACTTTTGTTTTAAAAAGAGCTGCTATTGTAGCAGGAACTGAGTTTTCAAGAAAAAGGTATTAGTATAGCTAATTGTAATGCATGTCGAAAGTTTTGACTTGCAAGATTTGCTAAAAGCAAATCAGAATAATATTAGGTTTATCTGAGGAATTTTAATATGTTACTACTACAACAACTACATGTCCAGTGAAATTGCCATCAGGAACCTTAGTGTGGTCTAGTGGTTGAGAGTTAAAATAACAATCTTATAATCCCAGCAGAAGTGACAATGTGTTGGTGGGTAGAGTTAGCTGGTATTTGTGCCACTGAGAGGTAACATGCATCTGTTGAATTAATTGAACTAGTTGAGGTGCTCACAAGCTAGTGTGCACTAGTGTTGTCACAAGAAAGGGGGAAAAAAAGAAATTGCAATCAGAGCTTTGCATGTTGGAGGGAACTATCTTCGGTTCTTTTGAACTTGGAACAAGCACAGAAGTTTGGCTGGGGTTTAAATTTCCTATCGTCCTTGTTTTCCAGATTCAGGAAAAGCCACTACATACTCCCTTGTATGTTTTTGTCTTTAAGTGTTACTTAAAAGTTGCTTGAGAAACTATGTACTTACTTTGGACTGTATGCTTTTTCATGGCACCTAGAAGTTGTGCCTGTTCTTCATGAATTCATAGATTGTAAAATATTAGAAGGTTTCCAAATGTTCGTTTAGTTGAATGATTAGGTGACCTTTTCTCACGTTGTACCTTGTAGAGAAGAAAAGTTTTGCAAGTTACTGATATTACACTAAACATATTATCTTTTCTGCAGGAAAAACTTCTTAAACCAGCACAGAGATTAGTTGCTTTTGCAATTCTTCTGCAGGTTTATTCCTCTCAAGAGCCTTCTTCAAATCCGTTCATTTCGTTGCTGGTAAATGTAAGTGCTGGTTTGAATGTTCATTATGATTCCCTTTGTTATCATTTTATGTGCTGCAAATTGGGATGATGCCCTGTAATATGCAAAATATGTTTATTCAATATTAGCTGCATATGTTCTCTGAATGATTTCTTCTGAATTTTCTCCTTTTGTGTGGATTCTTATAATATTTAGATTTGTGCTCACGCTAGATCTTGCAATGTTAGAATTACCAACAAGATAATGTCTCATGCAAATACCATTTAGCATCCTTGGTTCCTGCTTTTGGTCCCTTTTTTCAAATCAAGCATACATCTATTGGAAGTTGTTTTCTTCTATTTTCCTTAGTTTCCATAAACTGAGGTTTGTACAACACAATGGCAACAAGTACTGAGCAGAAAAAATGGGTAGTTGCAAATCTCCCTAAATCTTAGTTATATCTTGAGGGAGCTGATGGGGCTACAAAGTTAGAACTGATTAAGGCTTGAGAGATGGCAGAAAGGTATTCATGAAGAAAATGAATTGAAGGGCTTATGTTGGTTGAGCCCTTTCAAAAATTCCTGATGCACCTGTGTGAATTTGTGTATGGGTGTTGGATCCACACCAGATTTGGTCAAATTATCTTGGGTGCTTTGACTATATCTATAAGATTATAACCAAGAAGTACGGATCATTAGGTATTTAGTTTGATATTTGAGTTTCTATCTCATATATAGAATGAAGAGAAAGAGATTTATAAAAAGTACGGGAATTTTGCTATTACAGAAGATGTCTTATGAATAAATATTAGGTGTTTATAAAGAATTAAAATTTGATTGGCTTTAGTTTGATAAGTTTAATTAATTGAAATATATACTTATGTATGTCGTAATAGACATTTCGTGGTTGCATCCTAGCACCCTACCGCACTTGGATTCACACCCCTGGATTCTAAAATTTATGTGGTGAAGAACCCCTCCTATAGATCCGCACTCGTATTGGGTACCTGCACGCGAGTCCTAGCAACATGTAGTGCAACAATTGATTTGGTGAGGATGCAAATAGAGTGCAATTGAGGCAAAGCTGTTGCAATTCGGGACTCTAGTTTGCCTTATCTGGATCTAAATATAATAATCTTCCTTTTGCCTCTAGTTTTTTGTAGCTCCTATAACTGTCTTAATCTTATGAAAGTCAGCAATAGCATGATTTTTAAACAAAAGAAGAGAGTCAGCTATATGTATTAATTTGCTGTTTCAAGGATTAACTCAAGAAGATGAGGGAGAAAACCCAACAATTTTGAGAAGATAAGGTCATTTTGTATATAAACAAAACCCAAGAATATGCAATTCAAGGGTGTTGGTCCAGTGGTCAATGAAGTGGGTTGAGAATCATGAGGTCCCACTTTCAAATCTTAGCGGATATATAGTTACGTACCTTTGCTGGTGGGAAGTAGCAACTAGTAGGTAGCCAGTGAAATTAGTCAATGTGTGAAAGCTGTCTCGAACACCACATTTCCACAAAAGGAAAAAAGAAACCTAAGAATCATTGCAGCAGTGTGAAACATGTTACATATGTTATGTATACTGGTTAAATGTTTCATTAAATTTTAGGGAGTATACAGAAATTTTTTAGTGTTATCCATATGTAGACTGTTCTGGTGTGCAATGGGGAAGCTTTCAATGTTCTTTTAACACATAAATGCAGACTCTACAAGTCTGAGGCAGATTAAGACAGTTATGGAGCCATCATAGTACAAGCTGGATCAGTTCATGACTATCTCGAAAGAAAGCAGGATCTATAACTTAAAGGCAATCAAGAAAATGAAAACTTTTTCTCCCAGGCACACTTCCCCAGACAAATTTTAGAAGTCCCTTCTGGGCTTCTGAAATCCTCTCCGGTGGTCTTTCACCATCGGAGATTCCTCCTAAACTTCCAAATTCTAAATTTTCCTTTTTTCTTTCTGTTTTCATTATGGAAAATCGTCAATTTTTCAGAATGGGAACCAAATCTTTCGACGTCACAGCTTCTTTATCAGGCACAGAGATATGGTTCGACGGTGTGTAGAGCACAAAACTCTCAATGAGAAGAATGACAGTTAGCAGGGGAATTCTTTTATGGCTGTGCAAGAGATTGACTGAAGCTTCTGAAAACAAGGGAAAGAGCTTTAAATCCTGGAGATGTAAGGACATGACAACACACATTTATTGCAATCAAAAGTTCAACAGATTCGGCCGGTTCATCTCAATAATAGCTGTTAAGGGTCAGAGCAGAACAGTCATTATATTACCGGAGAATACAATGAATGAGGGATGGAACAGAGTGGTGCACAAAATTGAAGAGTTCATTAATAGACTAAGTAGACAAGGGGGAAGCAAGACTCAAAAAAGATGGTGGAAGTTAATACCATCATGCATATGGTGGTCTGTGGGGAGAGAAAGGAAGGTGGCCAGCATATCCTAATACTGAAAAATACAAACTTACCAATACTCAAAAAAAAAAAAAAAACTTAAAGGCAATCAAGCTTAGTTGCTGATTTTTAGATGGTAGCAAGGAGAGGTATATGTGTGAAGCTGAGCAGATTCCGGATTGTCCTTCTAACCACCTTTGGACTTGATAAATTCTTATACGGACTTGGATATTTAGGAGCATGCAATTTGTCAATATTTTCAAGTGAAGGGTAGTATTAGCTTTATGGGGGGGGTAAATTTTAAATGTTAAGACCGAAAATTGTAAGGCTCCTGACTCGGAAAAAAGGGAAAAAAGAAAGAGGCACGGTTTATTTTGGTATGATCTGTAGATGAATGCTGAGAGAATTCAGAATTGTACTGCTTTGGTAGCTGATCGTTTGTAAATATTCATGAACTGCCCATCTCATTTACTCTCTCCCTTCACATTTACCTCTCCCCCAGCCACACTTATTTTTTAATGAGCTGTCAAATGCTATGAAGTTTGTAAAATCACTTTCTTCACCTGCAAATGATAAGCTCTATATATGATTTGCATGATACATCCTTGGCTAAATTCGTTAATAGTTGTGATTAAGCAACCACTGATTTTTCCACTGTGGTTCCTCGTTTTGCTTATTTGCAGGCAGCCTGTGATGAAGGAGCTGAACAACGTGAAAGGGCTTTTATTCTTCAGTTGTTAGGCTCAGCCAGCGCAACCAGTAGCAGAGAGGTTTACCTATTGTTTCCCTGTTTTGTGTACAGTTGGTCTTGTTTAGAGGGTAAAAAGCCCTCGCTTTATTATTTGCTATATCTGATGTTTAAAGCTTAAAGCAAAGTTATTTTGTGTGAGATCATTTTTAACTTAAGAGATGTAGTTGTCTGTATGATGAATTTCCTCAATCACAAGAGAATATAGTAATAACTATTTCAATTTATTATGATTTGAACTCTCAGGGGTTGGCGTGGTGGTAATAGACTTGAGCCTTGGGGTTTGCTCCCTTTCAAGGTCTCAAGAGCGAAACCCACTGGGTGCAAACAATTTTTAAGGGCCATCGGACTGGGTAAAACCTGAATTAACCGTGGTGCACTTGCGGGAAACTCCTTGTCGAGGACCTGTGCACCATTGGCGTGGTGGTAATAGACTTGAGCCTTGGGGTTTGCTCCCTTTCAAGGTCTCAAGAGCGAAACCCACTGGGTGCAAACAATTTTTAAGGGCCATCGGACTGGGTAAAACCTGAATTAACCGTGGTGCACTTGCGGGAAACTCCTTGTCGAGGACCTGTGCACCACCGGGATTAGTCGGGGCTCTAAGAGACTCGGACACCTGGTGCAAATAAAAAAAAAGTTATTATGATTTGGTCATTTACCTTTTCTTAAGAATCAGACCATTGCTGCTGAAAGAATAACTGTTCATCTACCCTCAGGACTTCTTGGGTATGGTGGTTTCTACTGTATGATAGATTGCTAATAGCATTTTTTGTGTTGGGGAAAGAGGGTCATGGTCTTGTATGTAGTGCAGCAGCTGCACTGCTCTTATCTCCATAAGGAAATTTTATGTTGCTGAGCAAGTTCTACTTACATATCTGATTTGTTTTGAAATGTTTCGTCATCGAAAAGGGGGGGCAAAGACAGAATAACTAAACCTTACTGTACTGCAGTATTGAAGTGAAGTTGGATTCTAAGATGCAAAAGGCACTTACAGTGCCTGTTTGCATTGTCTTATTTCTGGTGCTTTTTAGCCAAAATAGCTTTTAAGCAGTTTGAAGTGTTCGGGTAAAGTTAAATAAGTTCTTATAAGCACTGATTTAAAGCCAAGATAACAAAAATAAACCAACAACCATAAGTTAGAAATTTTTACTTAGGCTTTTCACTTATAAGTCATAAGCCAAAAGCCAATCCAAACAGGCTCTTAGGATATATGCTATGCCTATATAAGTTTTCTTTCTTCATACCTTTTGTATTTTAAGCTTGTCAGAAGTCAGGAATTAATTTATGCGCTGTCCCACTCATCCCCGAGAACCAAGAAAGGAAAAAAAAGTATTACAAGTTTAGTTAGTGCTATTTGGTTTATAATGTATGTTTTAATATATCTTGGTGTGCAACTCGAGTACCTGGAGTGATTATTTTGTGGCTATTCAATATTAGCTCCATATCTTAATTGATGACTCATTGCAGGTTCTTAAACAATCTGCGACAGATTACATGAAAATGTTCGATACTTCACAACTTGTAAGTGACCAATTGTCTAAAATATTCATGTGCTTATAAGAAATTTGACTCTACAATATGTGTATATGTACTATAGTTAATTTAAAACAGTCAACGGCAAATTGCTTTGATATTCTCATGTCTTATTTTTATTACTAATGGTTACATATACATATAACTTGCCCTCTTTGGTCTCAATTTTGAACTTCACAGTCTTACCCACAGCGAGAGCAGTTGCAACAGCAGTATGGTAGCAAAGCTCTACCGGAACAGTTTCAATGCTTGATTGGGAGCAATTCTGTGAAAAATAGTATTCCAGACCCTGATGTACCTCGTGGCTGTGACAGCAATTCATTAGAGTATGTTCCTCACTTTTATTTCTTAAATTTGTCATCTGTAAACTTTCACCATCATATTAATCTTGCATTGAGAACTCAAATCAGTCATTGCTTTCTTATTCTTGGACATTGTGTAATATTTAGCATTGGGAAATTTCAGGTTTGATCTTCTCCCTGGGTCTAAACCTAAGATTGGATCTGGGGATGTTGATGAGACCATAACTGGATTGTTATCAAATTTGTCATTGGAAGGATTAGAGCCTCAATGGATAAGGCCTCATCCTCCCAGGCTTCCTGTATTGGATGGAGAGGTAAGGACTACATGTGCTTATGTCCAGGGAATAAGTTGATCAATTTCTGGAGTTCTGTTAGCTATACCCTCATATTTGGTGCAGCTAGTGTGGCTAAACCCCGACTACAATTATGAGCTTCTATGGGATCATGGGATGTGTGCCGATACTAGTAGAGGAGCGGCAGTCAGGGATTTGATTGCAAAAGCTCTAAAAGGTCCACTTGTACCTGCTCAACAAGAGGTGAATATTGTTGGATATTGTTAACTACAGGCTTGTTTAGGTTTTATTATTATCTACATGAGATGATTCACAAAATGAATGCTTTTTTCGCTGATAAGTCAAGCATTGTCTTTTTTCTTGGATTTATGTGTCCATTCCTTGTGGATATCATGTTTGACCTTCATGAGAAAAATGTAGGGTTGCATTAACATAGACAACGAGAAAAGTTACTAGGTGGAACTGATTGTGTGGAGAAGGTCAAATCTACTTATTTGTACTCTTATTAAACCTCCTTGGTCTTATGGTTCCAATTTCCACTAAAAAGAAGAAAGATTTGGGGGTTCAACTACATACCTGGCTGAATGGCATCTAGACCATTTTCCTTCTTTAAGGATTTGGAGGTTCAACTACATACATTGTTGAATGGTATCTAGACTTCATTTATTTTTACAATTTGACCATGCCAACTTTGAACATTGTCAGCACAGGGAAAGTAGTAGATCCAAGCAGGCTGGATGGTATTTTTCCTTTTTTTTTAATAACTAATGTTAATTTTTAATTTAATAAAAACATGGCACTAAGTTGATGTATATATTTCTCTAAGAAACTATTGAAGTCTAATCGAGTTTACATACTGCATTCTACACCGGAGAGCAAAAAATGGAAGATAGCATTTATTTTACTGTAGGTCAAGGCCTATAACATCAAGAGAACATTTGGAAAGGTGGGGGATGATACGAGTGGATAGAAAGAAACAGAAATTCCATTACGAGAACGACGTTTAACGTGAAGACTCTGGAATGGATTGCTCAGGTCTTGCGTGAAGCATCCCCGATGAAGTGGTGGAAAAAGAAAAGGTGTTCTCTTAGAAATGTTCTGCTCTAGTAACCGTAACAAATATGGTCATCACATCAGTTTGATAAATGTCAGAGGCAGAAGGAAGGCAGCTAATATTATTGCTGAGTTTTCATTTAACTCAGGATGGTTGAATATTGGGGAAAAGGTGGGGAGATTTATCAACAGTGCCCCACAGGATTATCGTTAACTTTGGGGATCATAGGTTGGTCAACAAAAACAATTCCTTATGCTGAGATGCTTAAGAGCAATAAATGGGCTGATAAAGAGTGTAGAATCAGACACTTCGGGGTGGCCTAGTGGTTTGGACTTGAGACTTCAATGTTGGAGGTCTTAAGCTCGAAACCTCTTGTCAGCAAAAACAAGGGGTTTGCCTTCTAGGTTGAGCCCAGTGCGGGTCACCTCTCCTATGTGGTTTGTGAGCTATTGTATAGGAGCGGGGGTTTACCTTGTGCGCACCCAAAGGGTAGCGGCTGCGGGTTCCCCTTGTTATAAAAAAAAAGTGTGTAAAGAATCAGTGGCAGAGAAGACAATAAGGGGGATAGAATATGCATTAATTACAGCCCAAAGGTGTGACCAAAGTTTTATGAGGAGCTTGGTGGGTATCTTTGAGGCTAGAGTTGATGAGACTCTTATCAGAAATCAGAAGATGAGCTTATAGATTGAGGAAGCAAGCACATGAGTTGAACATGAAATGGGAATTGGATACCTCCTGGTTGAGTTTGAAAAGCCCAACTGGAAAAGCCCCAAAACACTAAGTTTTGTAGATTGCTATAGCACCGAGTTATTATAGCAATTTTTTTAGTATTTTTTTGGTTGAAATTAATAGAGAGGGCAAGTATAAGAATAGCAAACCATTCAAAGCTGTGATAACACTTGATGATTACATCGTTAGTGATAGACTTTAAATTAGAAGTTGGAAAGAGAAGAATTTATTCTTGAATGGGAAGAACACAAACTCATATATTTGAAGCCTCGTTAAATATTAGTAGTAGACCCTTCGGGGTGGCCCAATGGTTTGGGCTTGGACTTTCATGTTGGAGTTCCCAAGTTCAAAACCCCTCACCAGCGAAAGCAAGGGCTTTACCTTCTGGGTTGAGCTCGTCGCATTGGTCTTGCCTAGTACGGGCTACCTCTCCTGTGTAGTTTGCAAGCTATTGCATAGGAACAGGGGTTTTACTTATGCTCACCCAAGGGTAGCGACTGCGGGTTTTCCTTATCATAAAAAAATATTAAATGAAGCCGTGATTCAGTTAAGAAGATGAACCATAGGAGGGAAAGAGCTCAAACAAGGAATCTTACCATTGAAGAAATTCAAGATATGGTTCAAGGTAGAACAAAAAGGGTGAAACTCTAAAGAAAATCCCAAAGGTCTCCACAAGGCTACTATTATTAATATTAATATTAATATTAGTTCAACATTTCAAAGTTGGTTATAATGCATAAGAAAGCTCTCCTTTATATTACACCCTAGAAGAGGGGGTTGCAATCCTCTTGAAATATCACTGGGTATAGTCAAACTAAACTTAATATGCTAGTAAATTGTTGGGTGCATGTACGAGCCTATTTGATTGACCTATTTTAAGTCCTTTTTAGCCCAAATAGCTTTTAAGCACTTTTTAATGTTCGAGTAAATTTAAAAAGTGCTTAAGAATACTTGATTTTAAGCTAAAGCGATAAAAATAAGGCAAAAGGTGTAACTTAGGATTTCTAACTTATTATTCTTGGCTTATAAGCAAAAAGCTAATCCAAACAGGCTAAAAGACTGCAATCACTTTGTTCAATAAGCTTTGAAGTGATCAAACTGAAGTAAATATGGTGGAATTTTTATCCTTCGAGGTGGCCTAGTGGTCTGGGCATGAGACTTCCGTGTTGGAGGTCTCAAGTTCGAAACCCCTTGCCAGCAAAAGCAAGGGGTTTGCCTTCTGGGTCGAGCTCGCCCAGTGCGGGTTACCTCTCTTATGTGGTTGGCGAACTATTGCATAGAAGCGAGGGTTTACTCTGTGCGCACCCAAAGGGTAGCGGCTGCGGGTTCCTCTTGTTATCAAAAAATAAGGTGGAATTTTCAGGGGGAGGGGCAGATTTGGTGGGTCCTATCTTACATTTTTTTGGTTTTCAATTATGGTCACCAAATAGTTGCACTACTTGGACAAAATATCTCACTTGGGCTTTGAGCTCTTCTTTCACCATAAGATACTTTTTATTGAGAATGATAACAACTAAACTATATATCCACAGGTATGCTGCATCAAAGAATGTAGTCCCTCTTCAAAAGTATCACAACTTACAACTAGATCTCCTATTTGTTACTTTGCTCAAATATTTACGTCAAAAATAGTAAAGAACTAAACAATTTGTCTTAAAGTTATGAATTTTGCTTTGCTCATCCTCAAATCATCTCCCACTTCTTTCCCTCCATATTGACCACTAGATACATGCTGGGAAAATCTTCCACCTCCTCCTTTTTTGTTGCATTACTATCTCTGACCAACAATTTAGAACTCCTTTTATACTCCTTGGCATCACCCACCTGATTTTCCCTAGATTGTTGAAAATCTTCCAAAGATGATTTGTTCATTGTCAATGAAAAAACAAAGATGGACGAATGTCTGTGCTTGTTCCCCATATTAGTAGCATCTAGAGCATAGTTGGAAGCTCTTTTTTGCCCCACATGTCAACGGTATTTTCTTAGCCAGAAGTAAATAGAAGTAGTTCACCTTATGAGGCACTTTTACTCTTCATATCATCTTTCATGGCCACCCTTCCTCCTGATTGTTTGAGAAGTTCAGATCCTTATATGTCGAATTCACACTGAATGCCCCTTTGCTGACAAGTTGTTAAATTCTGCGACTGGTATATTAGGCTACTATTCTTTCCATTTCCCAATTTAGATGTCCTCTAAGGTGTAGGTTCCATCCTTGTCTTGTTCACATGTCAACCACAGTATTTTGGTTTTGTTGGCATAAGGTGTCAAGATCTAGGTAGAGCTGTTTCAGGGGTTCATGTCCAATCCATTTAACATTCCGAAATGGAACCTTCAGGCCGTTTCCAACTTTGACATTAGATTGGGTTAAAACTAGTGGCTAAAGGTTCCTGATTGAATCTCCAAAGTCTACAACCTTATTGTGTGTTCACAACATTTATTGTCCATTTATTCTCCATTCTATACTCGGTAATGACGACCTCCTTCCATAGCAAATTGCCGGTTGTTGCAATTTTCCATAGCCATTTCATCATCGAACTTCTGTTCTGCATCTTCATGTCTCCAATGCTCACACTTCCTTTCTTGCTCATTGTCAGCTCCTCCCACATGACTAGATGAATCTTCTTCTTGTCTTCATTACCATCAGAAGAAGTTCCTCATTAGAGCATCAGTCCTTTAATACTGGATCAATTCTTATGATATTACTAGGTTAATTATGGTGCAGAAACTTGGTATGATTGGGTTGAGTACAGTCAGAATTTAATCAGGAGAGTTAAGATTAGCCTCAAAAGTTCTAAAGTGGTTAGTTTCAGTATTTATTGAAGCTTCAAAGGAACATAGGGAAGTAGTTAGGAAAGTTAAGTAGCTTTATGCTGCCTTCTCCCAGTGTCATTCTTTCAACAGAACATCACCTCCTTCACAGATCTTGGCATCATCCAAGGAACGCGAAAACCATCTAAAGATATCCTAACCATAGCCTGGATGCCTCTGGCCTCTTCGTGACACTTATCAATCTTATAAGAAAAATATTCGTGCTTTATCCTGAAGAAGGATCTTGGGCATAGCTCAACCTCAAAAATATAGCTCGTGAGATGAGGGTCACCCAATACCATAAAAGGAAACAACAATCCGTTTCTTCAACCAACACGTGATGCTGACCGTTAAAAAATCTGTGACATTATCCAATGCAGTCCTCAAAAGCCTTCAAAGTTAGCATCCAGGTTTTGGCTTAATATATGATGAATTGATGATGCTGGCTTAATTTGTGATCTTCAAACCCAACATGATATCTCCATCTCCATTAGGTGTGTCTGAAACACGTGGTTGACCTTGTCCTCCGATCATGCCAATAATGGGCCCTTTTGCATATCTCAATGAGAACTTCCTCTATGATTCTTTCCTCTTAGGGTTAGCTCCCTCTTTAAAGAGCAGTGCTCCCTTGAGTTTGTTTTGCCCATGGTACCTCATCAATTTTGCTATTTGGCTCTTCTCCTCTCCGTTAACTAGATCAATTTGGGATTTTAGCCTCTTTGTAAGAGATTACCAGAACTTCAATTGCTACTAAACTAAACAAGTTTATATTTGGCGAGCTGAGGCTTGTTTATGAGGTTCTATAAATGAAATTCTCCAACTTCACTTTATATTTAGTTACTTTCTTAGATTAGCCTTCATGTGTGGTTGGTTCTGTTAGGCCTATTATACTTGTGGACCATGTCCCTGTGTCCTCATTGTCTTTGCTGAGTCCTTGAAATTTTCTCGTCTTCCATGTATATTCTTGTCACTTAAATGACTGTATTCAAATTTTGGGAACTTAACCAAAATGCGTTTGCTATCTCCTTGTCCGCAACAATTGTTTCTACATGTAATTCATCTCCGATGACACTCTTTTATGATCAATTCAAAGATGTATAGTGTTGGCCTTAGGAGGAATGACAATTTTCTAGCTAGTCTATGTTTTTATGTTCATGTATTATTTTTTTGGGGAAACTAAGTTTGTGCCCCTTTAAAGAAAACTATCTACATCCATGTACCCCTATACATTTTATACCTCCATACTATTAAAATTCGCGTGCTGACGTCATGCTGGTTTTAGCACCCACCTTGTGTGATATACCAATGGGGTATACATATACCAACAGGATATCACAGAGGATTAAGTCAGTCCTATTGATACCGATATGGTATCAACATACCGATAGAGTATCACAAAGAATATATTTTCCTACTAATTTAGAATTTAATAAATAAATTTGTAACTTTAATAATTTACTCTTAATTATTTTATTTATTGAAAAAAGAGCTTTATATGATACCGATAGAATATCAATATACTGTCGGAGTATCACAAGAATATATTTTCTACAAATTTAGAGTTTAAAATAACTAATTTTGTAATTTTAATAATTTTCTAGTCCTATAAGATACCGATATGGTATAAAATATACCAATGGAGTATTGCATCGAATATATTTTCTACTAATTTAGAGTTTAATAATTTTTTTATTTGTTTCTTATTTATTTCTTAAAAAGAAAAAACACAATCCTATATGATACTCAATTAAAGAGTATCGATTGAACTCATTCTATATGATACCGTTATGGTGTATATATACCGCCAAAATCTATTTCATAGTATTTATGTTTATGTTAGTATGACGTCAAGGCGAAATAAAAAGGTTAAGTGGGGTAAGAAGGTAAATAGTTTGGATTGAGTCTACAAACAACAACATACCCAGTGGAATCCCACAAGTGGGGTCTGGGGAGGATAAAATGTGTGCAAACCTTACCACTATCTCATCGAGATAGGTTGGATTGAGACTATTAAAGGTAAATAATTTTAAATTAGGTCTATTTTGTCTAACCTCCCCCCCCCCCCCCTGGGTCCTTTTTTTTTTTTTTTTTTGAAACCGGTAACATTTGTATTGATATTAATACCCTGGTAGTATTGGAAGAAACTTATTTACAACAGAGGAAGGTAAAAAAACAAAACAAAACAAAACAAAAAAACTTTCAGAGAACTGATCCCAACTCTAGATGGACCCTAAAACATCTAGAATTGACTGTCTCATTAGAGTAAACATTTGCACACCAAAAGCAGAACAACAAAATACATTTAAGTTTAATCTCCTGCACATTATTGCTCCTGTTTTCAAAACATTTGTCATTCCTCTCTCTCTCTCCAAATAGTCCACCAAATGCAAAAAGGAATAATCCTCCATCTATCTCTGTTTCTAGCTCCAAATCCAGCTTCTTCCTGACTAGAAAGAGTATCATCAATCTTACCCGGCATTATCCTTGAAATGCCTCTTGAGATTTAGAAAAATCTGCCACAGTTGGATAGTGAATTTACAGTGTAGAAAGAGATGTGTAACTGTCTTAGCATCCTTTCCACTTAAAGGACACATGTGGCACAATTGAATTCCCCTCTTTGCCACAATGTCAAGAGTCAAAACAGCCTCATTAGCCAAAAGCCAAGTGAAACATGCCACTTTGTGTGGCACGTTGGCTTTCCAAATGTTCTTGCACGGTCACTTAATAATTTGAGCTCCAATTTGGTTTGTCAGCTTGTATCTCTTTTTCACCTTATATATGCCTTTGCTATGCCCATTCCACCATAAGAAATTCTCTCCTCTCTGTAGTCCTTGAAAGTTCTCTAAAAACTTGTATAATTCAGTCACTCTTGGAATTTCCCAATCATCTAAATTTCTTCTGAGGACCAGATCCAAACCTTGTTGTGTCCACATTTCAACAACCGTCTTGTGTTGATGTTGAGCCAAGGCAAAAATGTCAGGAAATAAGCCTTGTAAACTATCAAAACCCATCCATTTGTCTAACCAAAAAAGAGTATTGTTGCCATCGTGCACCTTGATAGTAGATTGACTTTAAAGGAATGGCCAGAAGAGGGATGGATCTCCAAAGACTTATACCATAAGGAGTATTGACTTCTTTAGTTACTCCATTGTCCAGCTCTCCATACTTGTTTTTATGACATTATACCGTAAAGTTTGAGTCTCCTGTGGATATCTCCTTAGCTCTATTACACCTTAAGAGCTTTGCTCTGGTCCTTAAGATTCTTGATGCCTAATCCACCTTGTCTTTTGCTTTTGATAATATTCTTCCATTTGACCAGGTGCTATCCTTGCTTCTCCTTGTTACCTTGCCACAAAAAATTTCTCCTGATTTTATCCGACCTTTGAGCTACTGTTTGAGGTATATGACATAGGGACAACATGTAAGTTGGTAGAGCATCTAGGACAGAGTTTAGGAAGGTTAATCTACCTCCTAGTGACAACTGTGACCTTGGACAATTTCTTCTCACATTTCTCCAAAATTGGGTTCCAGATATCTATGGATCTTGACTTCGCTCCCAAAGGCATGCCAAGATATATTGATGGCAATGCACTCCTGCCAGAATCTGTTATAGATGTTCCGTACTAGGGACCAAATTAATTGGAAATAAGGTGACTCTTATTCCAGTTTATATGTAGACCGGAAATGGCTTCAAAATAAACCAATATCAACCTCAGGATTAGAAATTGTTCCTCCTCAGCACCATAAAAGATTAAGATGTCATCGGCACATTGAAGATGAGTGATCTCTAAACTGCTCCCACTTGTCTTTGCCTCTTTGGCAACTTCAAATCTCTGGATCCTTCCTCCCGTCTTAGCAATATTTAACATATCGTTTAGACCCTCCATTGCTATGATAAACGAAAAAGGGGATAGAGGATCCCTTGTCTAAGCGCTCTGTTTGCACTAAAAAACATTCTGGAGCCCTATTAACTAGGATGGGAAAAATTTTTCACAGTAGAGATGCAAAATTTAATCCAGTTAATCCACTTCTCCCCAAAATCCCTTTGTCTCAACATACTAAGAATGAACTCCTAGTTGACATGATCATAAGCTTTCTCAGTATCAAGTTTGCTGACAATGCCAGGTTTTCCTTGTGAGATTCTGGAGTCAATTGCTTCATTTTCTATCAACAGCACATCCATTATCTGCATGCCTTTAATGAAAGCCGTTTGTTGTTTGTCCACCACTCTGTTCAATCTCTCTGTTGAGACCTTAGAGATCAGCTTGTAAAAGCTTCCAATCAAACTAATAGGTCGAAAGTCTTTGAGCTCCTTTGCTCTGTCTTCTTGGGAATCAAGGCAATGTATGTGGCATTAAAACTTTTTCCAAACATTTTATTTGAATGAAAATTGTTAAAAGCCTCCATTATGTCTTTCTTTAGAACCTGTGTTGCTTGATCTCTTCAAAAATATCAATAGGTGCATGTTGGATTCTCCAAAATTAGTGTATTTTTGGAGAATCCGACACGGGTGCGGCATTGAAAGTGAAGAGTCCGCGCAACTTAGTTCAGAACCTCCCAACATTTTAAATAGAACCCCATCGTATACTCATCATGACCGAGGGCCTTATCAATAGCACACATCTTCAAACATTCAAACCCTCTTGTTCTTCAAAATTAGCTGGTAACACTTCCTTTTCAACATCTGTGATTATTGGGTGGTTGCTAATATTTTCAGCGGGTCTCCATTCTTCAGCTTTTGTGTACAACTTTGTAGAAAAAAAAATGATCTCCTCTTTGGCTCTATTAGGTTCAACTATAGTCTCTTCATGACTACAGCTTGATCAATATGATTATATCTCTTCTGAGCATTAGCAGTCTGGTGGAAAAATTTGGTGTTTGTCATCCTCCTTGAGCCATAAAGCCCTTGATCTCTGTCTCCAAGTCATTTCTTCATTCTTCAGACACCCTTCATATTCCATGAATAAATTGGCTTTCTTAGCAATTTCCTCCTCTGTCAGTGCTCTATTCTCCAAACAAGAGTCTAGTTCAGCCATCTGGCTAAGCAATTTGTTCTTTTGAATCTTCAGATACCCCTGCTCATTCTTGCTCCATTCTTTTTTTTTTTCTTTTCTGAAACTGGTAAAGTTGCTACCATGTGACCAGGAAGTCAAGGGTTCAAGCTTTGGAAACAACCTCCGACAAAAATGCAAGGTAAGGTTGTGTACAATAGATCTTTTAGGTCGGGCCCTTCCTCGGACCCTGTGCATAGCGGGAGCTGTAGTGCACTGGGCTTGCCCTTGCCCTGAAACTGGTAATTTGTATTCCTCAGCATTGAGGGTTATGCTGGCCACCTCCAAAACATAGTAACAGAGAAGAAAAAACAGAAATACTTGCAAAGAACATATGAAGTCCACTAATTGGATTTCCTCTTCTATATTTGTTCTTTACACCAAAAACCTAAGTAATTACTTTCCATTTAATCTTTTGTATTGAGCATTCTTTTCCTTTAAAAATCCTCTGATTCCTTTTCTTCTAAATATTCCACCAGATACAAGCAGGTATTGTCCTTCTCCATTTCTTTTGACTCTTGTTGCCTTTTTGATCTAACAACTCAATAAGTCTGCTGTGTGATCTGCATACACCAGTTTTGGCTAGCTAAATTGAAGAACAAAGCACATACTTGTGTTGTTACTTTGCAATGCAAAAATAAGTATTTGTTGGTTTCCAGTGCCTCTTTGCATAGTAAGCATCTAGAGGTTATGTTGATGCCCCTTTCCTGTGATGCTTCATGAGTCAAACAGGCTCTCCTAGCTACCAACCATACAAAACACTTCACTTGGTGGGAGCCGCACTCTTCCAAACAACACTCCATGGCCTTATCATCCTTCCTCCCGTTACGGATAGTCCCCACTTATACAATCTGTTGACAGAGAATATTCTATCTTCCATCTGGGTGTTGTCTCCATAATAGTCTGTTTCCAAATTAGTGCTGGGAAAGCTTTCTATCATATTCAGTAGTTCAATTACCCCTTCAATCTCCCAGTCATTTAACAACCTTCTAAATACCAAATTCCACCCTTGTTGAGACTACAACTCACTGACTTTGCTATCTGGATGCACACTGGTAGAATAAAGTCCAGGAAACAAACTCTGAAGAGATCCTTGACCAGTCCAGTCTTCTATCCAAAATAAAACCTTATCCCCCTCCCCTACTTTAACTTTTGTATTAACTTGTAGAGCCGGCCAAAAACTTCTGACAGTCCTCTAAACTCCTACTCTATAAGTGGTTGATACTTCACCTGAACGCCTTTGCCCTTCTTGGTTGAATTTGTGTTGTATCACCTCTTGCCATAGTGCATGCACCTCCATAGCCACTTGCTTAGCAGACTTCCGTTCTGTAACTTGAGCTTCCGCTATAGGTTTGAGGTATGAAAATATTCTGTCTCCTCACTCCTTGACTCCATTCTTCGAAGGAAGGGCAGTTGAATTCATACTTGCCATTTAGAGGAATTGCTCCTCGGCAGTACTAGTTAGAACTAAACTTCTAACCTTTGAAATTGAGCTTCTGGAGTCTGAGTTTAATAATAAAGTAAAAGAAATCAGTCTGCTCTTCTCTCTTTCCTCCCTTGTTGAACTTCTGCCAATTTTACTAAATTGAAACTTTTCTCAATTTGATTTCCTTGCCAGAAGAAATTCCTCCTCAAAGCATCTAGAATTTTAATCACCTCAACAGGTATAGGAAAAGGGACATCACATAAGTTGGTAGAGAATCTAAGAGTTTATCAAGTGACTCTACCTCCCAATTAAAGGTATTGAGACTTCCAAAGTGCCATCTTCCTCTCTGTTTTCTCAATAATTCCATCCCAAATAGTAATTGCTTTATGTTTTGCCCCCAATGGCATGCCTAGATAGACAATTAGGAGCTTCTCTACTTGCACCTCAAGATCTATGCTAGTGTTTGTATCTGTTGAGCTTCTTTTACATGAAAGATACTGCTTTTTCTCCAGTTAGCTGTGAGTCCAAAACAAGCCTCAAAAACTACCAGAATCACCCTTAAATAACACAATTGTTCCTGGTTTGCTTCACAGAACACTATTGTATCATCAACATACAGTAAATGTGTCAACTCCATATTCTCATTTGCCCTGTTTCCTATATTGAAGCCTCTAATTCAACTATTTTGCGAAGCTTTCCTCATTAAACTGTCCAAGCCCTCCATACAACAACAACAACAACAACATACCCAGTGAAATTCCACAAGTGGGGTCATTTAGGGTCATGTCCTCAGTGAGATTAAGTTCGGCCATATCATGTCTAATCACCTCCCCCAGTAGTCCAAGCCCTCCATAGCTATAATAAAAAGGAATGGAGATAGAGGATCCCCCTGTCTAAGTCCTCTTTCTGCTGGGAAAAAACCTACAGGTTCTCTATTAACAAGGATGGAGAACTTGGTGGTTTTAATACAGAAGCTTATCCAACCAAGCCATCTATTTCCAAACCCCATCTGTCTGAGAGTGTTAATTAGGAACTTCCAATTTAAATGGTCATACGCTTTCTTAATATCCAACTTGCACATAACCCCCGGTACATCTCCTCTAATTCTAGTGTCAATACACTACTTAGCAGTCAAAGCAACTAAGTTGCTCAGACTCTTCACTTTTGGTGCCGCACCCGTGTCGACAGAACATGGGTATGGGTGTGGGATCCGTGTCTGATTTGGTCAACTGGTTTTGGGTACTTTGACCAAAATCGATGGGGAGTGTTTGGATGGTTTTAGCGATTTTTGTAATCAATACAAAAGTTAAGGTGAAATTCAAGAAAATAGAATACCTTTTATATAGAAATTTCTCTGTCACGCTTTTTTCTTTAATCTCCTTCCAGGATTTTCTTCAAGTTCTCTATCCATACATGGATCCATATCCCCGAATCTTAAAAATTAGATCATGAAGGATTCGACCTCTAGATCCGCAACCGTGTTGGACACCCGCACCTGAGTCCGAGCAACTTAGCAAAGCAGCATCCATCATATGTCTACCTTTAATGAAGGCCTGAAGGCCATCTGATGTGTGTTCACTAGCTTACTTATCGCCGTCATCTTCAATCTCTCTGCCAGAACCTTGGCTATGATTTTGTACACCCCTGTGATCAAACTGATTGGTCTAAAATCTCTCAAATCATTTGCCCCCACATTCTTTGGAACCAAAGCTACAGAAGTAGCATTAAAACTTTTTTCAAATTTCTGATGCGCGTGGAAGTTGTGGAAGGTCAACATTAAGTCCTCTTTTACAGTGTCCCGGGAAGTTTGAAAAAAAAAAAAACATTGTGTAATCATCCGGCCAGGTGCCTTGTCTACTGCACACATTTTGATCCATTCTAACACCTCTTCCTCTTCAACCTTCTTGTGAGCCATTGTTGCTCCGCGATACTTATAGTTTGAACACCAAAAAGGTTCCTTCTCCATTCTTTTAGCTTCCCTTTGAGAGCTTTGAGTTTACATGCTAGAATGTACTCTGCTTTGCCAGAAAATGCAAAGTCATTCGACCTATTACTAACTCTTATCAACAAAACCTTCTTAGTTTAACCACCAATTTCATACTTAAAATATGACACAGATTGTTCCCAATGTCCACAGAAGAGAGCAATTGGAACATGATCTGAAATCACTCTCTGTAAAGTAGATTGCTTCATGTTAATGAATTGGTTATTCAATTACGTGGAAACCAGTATCCTGTCTATTCTAGAGGCAGTGGTATGATTGTCTCCTTTAAACCAAGTCCAGGTACTACCATCTAACTGTAAATCAATGAGCTCCATTCCTCTATCCAGTCTGAAAATTCCCCCATAGCTGAATTTCACCTAATGCAGTCTCTTTTTTCAGAGGGGAATCTACACACATTAAAGTCACCACAAATAGCCCAAGGTCCCTTCACGAGACCTTTAACATCAGCAAATTCCCCCATACCAATCTTCTTCTCAATTTGCCGTTAGGAGCATACACACTAGTGATACGGCATTCAGAATCACTTAACTGGCCCTTGAAATTCCAAGATAATGTGTAAGCTCCAACATGTAAGATTTTCCCTTTCCATACTCTGGAGTCCAAAAGGAAAATAATTCCACCGCTGATTCCACTAGCTTCAATACCTGCACTTCTGATCCATCTCCCTGCCCAAATCTGTTTAATGATATCCCCTCTAATTTTGTTTCTTGGAGGCAAATTATGTCTGCCTTCCAACCTTGAACCAAACTTTGCACAATTCTCCTCTTCCCCAAGTCATTTAAGATTTAACCCCCTAACATTCCACGATATCAATTTGAGCTTTATGGGACAGATTGAAGACTCCCCTTCCCCTTAAATCTATTGCCGTTACTTTTGAATTTAACATCAAAGGTGATCAGATTCTTTAACTCTTGTGTGCCTTAAACCTGTTCATTTTAATATCCACAGTTTGCTGCCTTCTTCTCGCTTGCTTACATGCATCAGTCCGCTTGAGAAGCTCAAGTGCTTCCTTGTCATGACCCTGAAAATCTACTCCAAACAATTGTGTAGTTTGAGTGAATTTTATTGAACCAACATTGTTGCACAAGAAGAGGTTCAGCCTCTTGAACATTCCAGAGTTCCTCATTGTTAGCCATCCCCAACTGTGAATGTTGATTCCCAGAATTATCTAGTATTATCTCTCCCTGCTTTTCGCTTTCAGTTTCTTCAGTGTTTGTTAAACAAAAAGATCCCTTCCCCTTACCCCTTTAGATTCTTCAATTCGCAATGGGTCTCCAATGGTTGCCAGATTTTCTACTGTTGTGATATCCTGCTGCATGAGCTGGTTAGAAGAAAAGTCTGCCATTGTTTCATCTTGAGTTACCTCATGAAAGTTATCAGCAATAGGCTGGGTGTTGATCTGCGCATTTACATGCAGATATAGTTGTTCTGATATAGAAAGATCTAAGACTTTAAGTGCTCTGTCGTTTTTATCTTCCATCCAATAGCTGCCTTGAAAGTCATTTAATATGACTTGACTAGCTAAATCAGGCCCAAATTTCTTTTTAATAGAGGCTGTAGGAATGGGCTCTTCCGCTAGGCCCAACTCTGAAAGTTCACTTAAAAGTCCCATGTGCTAGTCATGTGCCCTTCCAGTTTTAGAAATGCCACTGTTAGACAAGCACAACTCATATGTTTACTGTCCTTCAAATCCCTGGAATCAAGGGATTTTTGTACTTGACTACTAAATGATCCCTTTTTTATCCAGTAGTCCATAGCTCCATCAGAAACCTCATCAGCCACCTCTCCTCCTCCTCCGGGAAGTTCCCTGGTGGATTCCTATTACACTTGGAATCTTGTAATACTCTGTGGCCATATTGGAATATGATAAATGATCCCTTCTCGGAATATCATCACTTTTCTTGGTATATTCCTTCCGTCATTAGAAACCAGAATCCTTGCCCGCTTCAAATGATTTTTTAGCTCTGTCTCTTCCTCTGCGGCGACCCATCCCCCACAAAGCTCCCCAATTTCTTGAAAAAGTAAAAACTTTCTTGGATCAAAGATGAAGAGGAACACTAAGAGCTTCGATCCAGGTAAGTCTTAACTGGGACCGAGTTTGAAATACAAACAGCTATGGGATTCCAACATTCGAGGTTGAACTTCGATTTCTTCCAACCCAGTGACCTTCGAGAATTTTCTCAGCCATGAATCTATTTGGAACCTTGAAAAGGAACAGTCTCTCCATACATCTCATATATATTCACCCCAAAAGCTGATTTCCTGTTGGTTGTTGACCATTTCCTTATGTCGGGTAGGGTGGATTTCTCTTCAATGTCTTTTCCGACATACCCTACCAAGCATCTTTTGAGCAAACCATACTATTTATACTCGGTAGCTACTTTGTTATCAATCTTTCCCTTCTGTATCCTTACCTCAGCTTCTCTAAGATTCTTGGACTGCCATTTACTTTGTTGTGTTGCCTTAACATATGGGTAGTTGGTTTTAGTTGCTCTGGGTAGAACTGTCAAGTCCAACTTTGAAGAGCATTTAATGAAGTGCTCTATCTTAAGTGCAATATCACACTAACCAAAGAGTCAAAGTTGTTTCCGGGATAATCATGATTGTTCTCGTATCTCCATTTAAAGATAATATGCTCATGTATATACCATATCATTAAATTTCCTGGTGCCAAAGTGCTCTGTATTATGGTCTGTGGTTTTCCATCTCCTAACTACTTTCTGTTGATCTTTGGAGGCCTCTCTCAGCACAAAACAAATCCATTGCATGATCTTGTTGCTTATGGATGATCTTCTCATCACATTATGACTTCTTTCCACCCATTCGTACCATATATCACTATCAGATGTCCACCTAGCGATATCAAGAGACTTAAAACCAGCATTGAAATAAATCCTATTCTCCCCCATCTTTGTGCAGAAACTGTCTATTCGAATCTGAAAGGAACAAGGATTGGTAGCTATCACAAATGGTGGTAACTGAGGGTGGGTTAACAAGGAAAGGGTTTAATTTCCGGCTGGAACCACTGGAAAAGGTCTTCTTCACCCTAAGAAGTAGGACAGAGAAAAATCTTGAGAAGAGTGCCTGAGAGCATTTTGATGTCTTAGGAAATATTAACCAACTTATCTCTCCTTTTATGTCGTCTAACAACTTGTTTAGATGGTGGTTTTCCGTGGTATGGTATGGCTAGTAAGAGAACTATGTTTGTTTTGATTGTTTCTTTAATTACAACGTTCATTGTTGTGTTGGTCTCTGCCTAAAGAGAAACAGTATCCAGCTTGTCCAACTTTTTTTTTATGACCGTGGTGTCTGGACCAGCTTTCGCACCTCTTGTAATATCGACTAACAACTTGCACAATTCTCATAATCACTTGGACGAGTCCATCAAAGATGGTTCTGAACCTAGTTGCTTTGTCCATCACCATTATCAATTGTTCTCGCTGCTTCTCACCTATAGAATTTTCTCTGGAATACAACACAACATGAATAGTTTGATCCATGCTTGTTTAGTTTAATAGTAAATTGAGAGGCACCTAACCGTCAACATTAACTGTTTCAATATCATATTCTTTCGTGACCATACCCCTAAATTAAATTGTTTCCATCTTAAAACCATCCCTTAAGTTCCTGATTTTCCCATTGAAGTACCTTTACCTGACGGAATGAATTATGTGAGAAATATTCGAGAAGAACATTATTGAATTGTGTATCTACATTATTACACAAAAACCCTATTTATAGAAACTACAATACAATCCTTTACCAAGTAGTATACTATGTACTTTTTATATTCCTACTACTATTCCTAATCCTATTCCTTCGTTATGTAGGATTGTATATACCTATTCCTATTCTAACACATCCCCTCAAGCTGGTGTATACAACTCATATGCACCTAGCTTGTTACAAATGTAATCAATATGAGGATTGATGAAAGGCTTGGTGAGATATCTGCAAGTTGATTACTTACATTTCACAAGATTGACAATCAAGCTCGGAAGACTATTTCATACCATATAGTGACATACTCAATCGACATACAAGGCTACCATGCTCCCCCTGAGCAATAAAATTAGATGGTTAATCCATATAGACTTCTTAATGCAATTGATTTAAAGGCTAATGGAGAATGATACCATAGAATCGTACATAGGCTATTTTAGCCATGGAGAGAAAATATCACTAAAATCCGACCCAAATATTTGAGTATATCTTTTTCTTTATTTTTGGCCACAATAAATCTGAAACAAAAAGAAAGAAAGCGCTGCGTGAAACTCAGATCTGTTAAAAGCAATGCAATGCTTGCTTGAAAGTGCTTTAAATCTAAAATAAAATATATGATCGTCTCGAAATCAAGAGATCAGTAGATCTTAAACAAGAAAATCACCGTAAAACTGGCCGAAACATGCCCATACACCGTATTACTAGGTTTGGTAGTTGAATGTGGTCACAATTTAAAAAATAAAATTATATGGGTAAGATCAAAATGATGACACGACCCAACTTAGAAAGAGAATTATATGGGTAGGATCAAAATGATGACACAACCCTACTGGAAAATAGCAATAATATAGGTAGGTATTGATGGCACAATCTTACTGGAAAAGAGAAATTGTATAGATCGAGTCGGAATGATGGTATGCCCCAACACAAATAAAAAAGTAGTCATCGAAAAGATGGCATGGTGCTACACAAATTGAATATGAAAAAGTAGTCATCAGAAAGATGTTCTACACAAATATGATATAAGAAAGTAGTCACTGGAAAGATGCATGGTGACCCAACTTTTGCTAACATAACCATTGGTCAAATGAGCAGCATATATGGGTTATAGCTGCCCACTAGTAACGAAAGCTCTTTGATTTTCTACCAAGATCGTAGAAGCTCTGATACCGCATGAGAAATATTCGAGAAGCTCTGATACCGCATGAGAAATATTCGACAAGAATATTATTGAATTGTGTATCTACATTATTACACAAAGATCCTGTTTATAGACACTACAATACAATCCTTTACAAAGTAGGATACTATTTACTATTTCTATTCATGTTATTCCTAATCCTATTTCTCTGCGAAGTAGGATTGTATGTACCTATTCCTATTCTAATAACTTAATAAACCTCTCTGATGCTTAGCCATGATTATGTGGCGGTGACAATTTTGATGTGGCCAAAGTTTGTGTTAATCATCTTATAAAGTGCTTGCTATGATTATTGCAACTAAAAAAAATTATTAAGAATCAGAATCTTTTAATGGTGTGCTAGAAATCATATCAACCTACGACATGTCACTGTTTACCATTCCAAATTCAGTTCTAAGCAGCTGGACAGATATAGGAAAACAGTTTGTTGGGAAGGAAACAGTAAAAGTCGCAAATTTCACTTGGAAAAATCATCTGGAGTTACAAATTTCACTTGGTAAATTGTTCTAAAGCCACTTGTCTAAATTCTCAAGTTGGATTGAGCATTAGTGATTTGTAGTCCCACAATAATAGCATGCTTATAAAATTGTTATGGAGATACGAGCGGGAGGAGCCTTGCTTTTGCAAGGAAGTCATCAATGCTAAATATGGAGTTCACAATCCCTGGTGCTAAAAAAAATAACAACCCCTCATGGTGTTTGTTTTTGGAAAACTATAAGCATTGGAAGTGAATCTTTTCAGAAAAGAAGTTTGGAATTACTCCCATATTAAATTCTGAGAGGGTTGATGGCTTGGGAACTTCTGACGGATGGATACGTTTCTTGGTTATCTCAAATTTCCTGCAATCTAGACTTCATTATTGCTCAAAACTGGGATGGCATCACTTGGAACATCTCCCTTCAGGGGCAATTTGCAAGATTGAGAAATCAGTGATTTACCAAGGCAAGTTCATAGTCAGAGTAGCCTAAAGCCACATTTGTGCATAGAATGGATTGAAATTGGCCTCGGAAGCATATATGGGGGGAGTAGATAACCTATCAAGATACTTTACTTTACCTGGATAGCACGCGATTGTGCATGTTTGACACAGGATAACCTTGGTAATAGACACTTTCAGCTTGTAAAACAGATGTTACACTTGCCTGTAAAGCTCAGAGAGTATTAGTCACCTCTTCCTTCACTGCACAGTTGCAACAAACCTTTCTAGCTTTTCCCATTCAGTTTCTGGACCGAGTTGGATTATGCCAAAACTATTGAAGAAGCTTAAGCGTGCTCCTGTTTTTGAGAGTTGGTAAGGCCATCAAAAGGATCTGGAAAATGATCTCATCAACTTTTTTTTTGGGAGGTGTTTTTGGACACACAGGAATCACAGATGTTCTAATGGAATCTCAACTCCTACATACTCCTTGAAGACTAGATGTTTAGTTAGCCTCTTTTGTTGGAACACCATAACCCTTGTAAATAGTACTGGCAATCTTTTTGGACTTCATTAGCTCTTTGGTCTTAATATAGTTCACTTATGTAGCGAAGCTAACTACTACAGGTCTTTTGTACTCATTGCATCTACTTCATGCCTTCTAATGAAACCATCTTACTTCATAAAAATAACATGAAAATCAGAATCAAATAGAAATGATGAAGGAAAAGGCAAAGGAAGAAAACTAAAAGGGAAACCATGGAAACCATCTTTCCTGGCTTCTTCCCCCCTTCCCCTGTTGGGTCATAACCAATTGGTTGATTGTTGTTTGCCGAACTCTCATTTCCATCTGATGCCATTTTATTGCCTCAGTTCTCCACCAAAGCCAACTATTTTTATTCTCTAGTCGAACTTGACCAAAGTTAAAGTCATCATCTGAACAAACAAACTTTCTGCCTTATTTAAATTTGATCTTAATGTTGTGAGTTAGGGTTCCAATTTGGATCATACATAATGGCATGAAACTTCATTTAAGGAAATAATGTCCAGTACGAGTGAGTCGTCATTGATTCCAAATGCAATGCTTCAAATACATTTTCAAATTGAAAAAGATACATTTTAGTGACTTTTTTGATGAGAGTATACTAGAAGAGAGTGATTTTAGCCACCAAGCAGATGTTACATATGTAAAAGGGAAACTGAAAATCCCGGCCATCTTTTTCCTACATTGTGAAGTTGCCTCTGATATTTGGTTGCATATTCATGTGCATTTTTGACCTCAAATAGGCCACTGAATCAGTTAGGGAAGCATAAATGTGCTGATGTTTTGTGGAGTTGACAAATCCATCATGACTATCTGGAGAATGATACCAACTTACATTTTGTTTGGAGTATTTGAACAGAAAGGAATAGGAGATGTTTTGATGGTGTCTCAACTCTTGTGGCTCTTTAAAGGCTAAATGTATTGCTAGTTTGTTTAGATGGTATAAATTGTACTCAGTTAATAGTCCAGATCAATTTCTGGCCTTATTAGCTCCCTAGCTGTGGGCATAGTCAGCTTTGTCGTATAAAAGCCAAGAACTTTTCTGTAAGCTTTAATGATACATCTTGTCACAACTCAATCTTCTTGATGCTTTTTTCTAATGAAATCACTTCATCAAAAATACAAAAAGAGTGAGAGCAGTGGATGACATTGCGAAGAAGGGAAGATGAAGCCACTTGAGCTTTGAAGAAATCCATCCTTTAGATCTAAAAAGTGTAGTGGATAAAGGGGAATATAGATGATGGTGGATGGTGTTGGCCATTGGAAAAGAAGGGAAAGGAAGATGAAGTTGTGGGTGTGGTGTTTGTGACATTTTTTAATATAGTATAGTGGTGAAATAATAGAGGAAGAGGATGTCTCTTCATTTTATTCATCTGTCAGTGCAGTTGAGAAAAAGTGCAGAAATAGAAGTGTTTATTATTGAGCCTTAACTATTTCATGCCCCTTTTCTAATACAATGCTCACCAAACAATGTTCGTTCATTTCATAAACTTGAAACCATCTGCGACTATCCCTTTGTTTAGAATCCACCTTTTAACTTGGAGTATAATGGATTATCTTCAAATCTTTGACTATCTATCAAGGAAGTCTTCATCAATCATAAAGATTTTCGTGCCTATTAATCCATTCCTAGATCCATTGCCCATTTCTGAGTCAAGTCTAGCCATGTTAATTGTTTTACTACCCAAATATAACTATCTATAAATGAGAATCTCAGAGAAGTTTTTCCTTGCATGTTGACATCACTCTTAATGTAACATCAGCTTAGCTTAGCTTGTTGTGAACAAGGAACAATTGGTTTGCTTGACCAATTCTTGACCAATTTATCCAATCTCCAGAATGGAGTTGAATGAAACCAAAGTTCCATGTTGTGTTTCGAATTATAAACGTTAAAATATAATGAATCAAACAAACTTTTAATTTTATAGTTGTCTTTCCATCCGGAGTTGTCCATAGTTTTTGCATTAGAATATCTCATCTGGAGCCCTTTGTTGCAAGTGTGCTTACATGCCTCCAATAGATAAATTTTTTCGAAGCCATATTATTCCCACCTTATTCTATTTTCTGGATAAGTTTTAAGTTCTCTCTTGCAGTAGATAAAGTATGTTACAATAGGATTAATAACTCTCTACGAATTGGCCCCTAGGGGAACTAATTATGGTATATAAGTGGAGAAGGTTTGGGGGGCAGACTCATCATCCCTGAGTTTTGAAGGTTTCTTGGTCAGCTAAAAAATTGATCAATGTTCTACTAATTTTGCAGCTAATGAAGTGTTTCCTCCTTTCCACTTATTTGTACTTTTGAACGAATTTATGCCACGAGAACATATAAGACAATTTGTGGAGTAAGCCCAAAACCTTTATTTACTCTTGGAAAATCTTATAAATTCCAAGTGGAACAACCATATAATTTAATATCCTCTCACTTGTCTAACTTTTTTTGGGGAGTGACATTGTCATCTAATTTTACTTTGTATGATGTTAGCCTAAGTTGAACTTAAATGGAGCAACATTGTTAGTGAGGATTCATATAGCTGACTCATTTTATTTGCAGTTGAGGTACAATTGTTGACAATACATGACGAACTTATGAGTGAGAATAAGCTTGCCGATTGTCTTCTTTGATATCGTGTGGAAGAATTTGTGCCACCAACTAAAAACTTTTAAAGTACTTTGGAAGTCCAATACACCACATGGCACAATTATATGGCTCAATATTATCTTGTGATATCTGCTCAGTGATACTGTTGGATTTGTTACCAACAGTGAAACCTTTTCCTTTACGCTCTCCAGATTGAAATCTGGATTTAACTTGATTGCTTTTCATGTTGCCTTATTCTAGCCTTAGGCTACAATGTTTGGTTAGAAACTGGATGCACTGTGCAGTAGATTTTCTGTAGTTGTTGTCTGGTAGTCACGCACTGTTTGAATCAATTTTCTTGAGAGAATGAAGAAGCTCTGCACCCGGATGGTCAGATAGTATTCTTTATCTTTTTCATTACATGGAAGTTGTTCATTCCTTGATTAAAATAATTCTTTATGGGAAGTTATGGTTTAGCATTAGAAGGTATTTTTTTTTGTTGCTATCAAGAGAATAATTGAGAAAGCTCATTAGGCGCAGAAGCCCCTAAGGCTTACTCAAGTGGCAAAGGGTGGAGGATTTGTGGTCGAGGTCACAGGTTCAAGCCCCACGTCATGCAAGGCGAAGCCTGGTATTTAATTGGAGAAGGGTAGAGGGGCAGGCCTATTATCCACCGAGTTTAGAAGGCTGTGGTTAGTCCAAAGGGCAGGCCAAATACAGATTTCTCGGTTATTACAAAAAAAAAGCGCTCATTAGGCGCATAATTCTTTTTCATGCACATTTGTTGAAACTTGTATTGCATCCATTAGGCATTTTTTGAAATTGTTTCTTGTTCTCTTGACCAGCAAGTACTATTGGAGTTGGCAAATGATCCAAAACTTGTCTACCATTGTGGGTTGACACCAAGGAAGCTGCCAGTATGAATTCTGCAACCTTAAATGTATTGTGAGTGCCTAATAACTAGTGGCTGTGTTTGATTCTGAAGAATAATGTATATTTTTCAGGAGCTTGTGGAGAACAATCCTGTTATTGCAGTTGAAGTTCTTGTTAAGCTGGTCAATTCACCAGAGATCGCAGAGTATGTCTTTGTTCCTTGTTTCCTTGTTCATTTATTTGCATACCTGATACTCTTTTGATCACTATTTTAGGAGCCCCATATACTAGTTCATATATTACAAGTGTCAATTGGGTGGTTTATTCTAACTTTTCATTGGAAGTTGCAGAGCTGGCTTTCTGTATTTTGTTTTGGATGTGCAAACACCGAACTTCACACGTTCTGAGATTCTGCAGTTTATTTGTGGTTGCAGATATTTTACAGTTCTTGTTAATATGGAGATGAGTCTTCATTCTATGGAAGTTGTTAACAGGCTCACTCAAGCAGTTGAGTTGCCAACTGAATTCATACATATGTACATCACCAATTGTATATCTTCCTGTGAGAATATCAAGGTCCTTTATCTGCCTTAACATCTTTCTTATTAGTTGAACCTTCACTTCATTTATTTGACTTGCAATTTTTAGGTCTTTTGGAGTGTGACTTGATCAAACTCTGACCATGAGTTACTTGGGTCACCATGCTATTCTTGAGTTAGTTTCTCAACCATATCGTGCATCTCAATTTCAGATTGGTGTTTTAGTATACAAAACTTGGTATTTCTGTAGGTTCTTTGAAGACTTTCTTTATCATAAAACATTAGTTTCTCAACCATATCGTGCATCTCAATTTCAGATTGGTGTTTTAGTATACAAAACTTGGTATTTCTGTAGGTTCTTTGAAGACTTTCTTTATCATAAAACATCTTTAAGGGGTGAACTACTGCTAATGTGGGTAAACAGTGTAGTCTTTGCCTGCAACTATCATGCTTCTGAAGATTGTAATGCCCTTTGTGTCTTGGATAAGTTT
>DF358627.1:66078-80887 GCA_000787875.1 Solanum virginianum
TGTAGTTATTTTTGTTATAGCTGGTGAAGAGCAGAAGTCGGTGAACTGATGTTTAATATCTTAGCAAAGGAATGTGAATCTGTTCCACTCTTTTCTTCTCTGTCGTATTAGTTGGTGGCAGTGGCTCTAGTGCATGCATGAGAGATGTAATGGGGGAAGAGATGAAGAGAGAAACATGATCTCATTGCCTCTGCAGATTTCAGTTGACCTACAAAATAATTCTTCTGATGTAGGAAGGAGAAGACCTGTGACATATACAGTTATACATATTGATTTCCTTTTACTAGCATAATCAGCATTCCTAGAATTTATGATGTTATTCTCATTGGTTGTGTGATTACATGTTCTTTTCCAAAATTTCAGGATAGATATATGCAAAACAGACTTGTAAGGCTAGTCTGTGTTTTCCTACAGAGCTTGATCCGGAATAAGATCATCGATGGTAAGTGTCTATTGCCATTACTTTAGTGTTATACATATATTGCATACAGTTTTTAATGAGTAGTTTGAGAACTCAACAAGAAATGAGCCAACCAACTGTGGCGTGACTGCCAAATTTATCTATGGGGTTGCAACAGGGGATGACTGGGATAATAACTGTGAGAGGTTAGTTCATCAAACTAGCCTTTAGGACACATTTGGTGGGATGGATAAAGAGATAATCCTGGAATAAATTTTTAGTACTCCTTAATCCCTTGGTTGTCACAAAGCTCCACACAACTTATCCCAGGAATAATGATTAGTATTGGGTAAAGTTGTTTGTTTACTAAAATAACCTTCACAAGTGTGAAAGATGTGAAAAGTGATGTACAAAAAGGGTTTGAGGGGCTAGTTTTATCTTTAACTATTTTATCTCAGGACAAGTTATCGCAGGATCAATAATTAGTACTCAGGTAACTTATCCCAGGATTAACACTTAGTCATGGGATAACTTGGCCCAAGATAAAATAGTTAAGATGACAAAAATACCTCCTCAAACCCTTTTTGTACATCATTGTTCACATCTTTTACACTTATTGTGGATATTTTTGGAAACAAACAACTTATTGTTAGAATTAAGCAACCATATTATTTTTAATACAGCAAACCAAACATTTACTATGAAATGATCCCAGCATAATTAATCCCATCATAACTTGTCTTCAAACCAAATGACACCTTTATGCTTGGTTTAATGTTTGCTTCTCACTGAATTCTGGCACATCAGTTTGCAGAAACTTGCTGAGCCTAGAGTCACGACCCGTTGAGTTCTAAGTCCATGACACTAGTCTCGGCAAACTGCTGTTAAGTGCAAAATGTGTAGACTGTATGGTTTTATCATGCGTTTATCCATTTCTTGTTGCACCCTGCTTCGTTTCCGTTCTTCCATCTTTTTCTATTTTAGTGCCATTGGTGTACATTTGCATTTTGTTTGGGGAAATAGCTGGCTCTTGGACAACATAAATCTGAGGTACCAGGAAGCTGAAAGAATATACTTATTGACTGGGCACTTAATTTGTCTCTTGTTCGTTGCAGTCCAAGATCTCTTCATTGAAGTACAAGCATTTTGCATCGAGTTCTCAAGGATTAGAGAGGCTGCTGGGCTGTTTAGGCTTCTGAAGACATTGGAGTAGATGCTACCTCATTCACCCCATTCCTTCGATAAAGTTTTCTTCAATGTAGCATGTGTACATGTGTTTTGATTTTTCTTTTGTTCTGATTCCGTTCTTCCAAGTAGTTAGCACCCAACTGTGGGTGATTGTATCCTTGGTTCAGCAAAGTTATCGTTATAAAGTTTATTTCCCAGTTAGCCATACATTTCTCCAAATTTTAAAAATGGAAGACTGGAAGAATGGTTTGATTATTGTCAATCATGGACAGCACTAGGATGGTCATTCTGATTACCCAAGGTTCCATTAGAGATGCACGAAAATTACTGGAAGCAGGAGAAATTTTGGTCGTGCATCCAATCCCAAGTCAATAAGAAAAAGAAACTATAAATTGATCCTAAGAATGAGAGAAAGCATGGTGCGGTGATCGTATTGCTTGTTGATAATTTTGGAAATCAAAATGTAACAATTCTAATAACCAAAACTTGAGCAAGGTGAGGTGATGGTATTGCCGGCATACATCCAACAACTCATGAGAGTTTTAGTATATTGGAGAAGACTGTCCGATACAATGTTGAGATATAGCATTAGATTTCTAGATATAGGATTTGGGCTGGTCCCTCTTTGTGCTTTGTCAACATTTTTTAAAAAGTTATTTTGATTATTTATTGGGGGCTCTTTTTATTCGTTTTGTTAAAATTTTTGAATGAGGTTTTAAGTATACAAAAAGGTCTACAGATCAATTTAAATTCTAGACTACTGGAGAAGATTGATCAAAAGATAGAGATATACCATTAGATTTTTAGATTTGGTATTTGGGTAGGATTGTTTTTGTGCTTCGATCATCACTAATGCTTACAAAATTATCATTACTATTTATGGAATCATTTTTGTACTCCTCCTTGCTTTATTAATTCGCCCTTTTAGACCTTTAATCCATTTCATGGCACTTAACACCCCTACTGCCTCATTATTAATTACAACATCTTGCTTGCTAGTGACATTAACATTATTAGCAATAACAATGGCTAAAACAAGAACAAGTGGTGAGAGTGGACATTTTGTTTTGGGAACAATTGTTTCTTTCAGGAATTTTGAAGACTATAATGAATGTTGGAAGGACATACATTTTTTTTTTATTATACTTTTAGGGAATAGACCTACATTTAGCACAAAAACCATCCAAATATGCCAATGAACCATTAGGGAATAGACTCAAATACCCTTTCTTAAAATAAAACCTAATTGGACAGACCCCTGGTTGAATAGGCCTACCATAGCTCATGAAGAACTCCACGGCCCGTGGTGGGGGTTGTGGTTAGTATGGGGCCTTTGGCCAGGGAGGGGTCCCTTCCATAGAAGCCACCACGGCTCGTGGTGGGGTTCATAGTCCTCATCCCTCAAGGGGTCTTGGAAGGGATCCTACCACGGGGACTCTGGACGTCTTGTGGTGCCCTAGATGGCTTGTGCATGGTCCTATGGAGGGCACCCATTTGCCCAAAGTTGGAATTTTTCTTAGAAACTCCCTTTTAAAACTTGTTTTACGACTTTTCAATTTACGGGCCATTACATCAACTCAACCAAGTTAGGGTCATTCTTTTGCTAAGCCTTTACATCACTTATAAGGGGTTATTCTGAACATTTTTGCACAATCATACGACCATTAGTAGAATTCGTCAATCTAACTCCTAATTGGGCAAGCCTATGAACATAACGAACCAACTCCTTTCCATCCTCAACATGAGCAACACTCTCCAAAGGAATTTTACTAAAGGTATCCGCCACTACATTGGCTTTACTCGAGTAATACAACAAACTCATATCAAGTCACCTTTATTGGTGAAGATTCAATTCCTTTTGTTTGAAAACATATTGCAAGCTCTTATGATTGGTGAACACATCCACATGAACACCATAGAGATAGTGTCTCCAAATCGTTAAAGCAAAACTATCGCGGTCAATTTGACATCATGGGTTGGATAATTCTTTTACTGCACCTTAAGTTGCCTTGAGTCATAAGCAATTACCTTACCATTTTGCATCAAACATAACAAAAGACCAATCCTTAAGGCATCATAGTACACTACAAAATCATCAAAATCCTTCCTATAAACTCTAAACTAGGGCTATAGAAAGTCGACTATTCAGCTCTTGGAAACTCTTCTCACAAGCTTTTGACCACTCAAACTTCACCTTCTTTTGAGTTAATCAAGATAAGAAGAGGCAACGGAGGAAAACATTTTAACAAACTGTCTATAATAATTGGTCAAACCCAAGAAACTCCTAATATCTAAGGAAAGAGAGGTTCAGATCAATTCTTCACTACTTCAATCTTTTAAGGATCAGCCTTTATACCTTCACTAAAGACTATATTACCAAAGAACCCAACAGATCTCAATCAAAACTCACATTTGCTAAATTTAGGAAACAACTGACGGTCTTTCAACACTTGCAACATGATCCTTAGATGTACCACATGCTCCTTCTCATTTCAGGAATATAATAAAATATCATCTGTGAAGACAATGACAAATATGTCCAAATACTATTTGAATATGCGATTCATCAAGTTGATAAAGGCTGCATGGATAGTCTAAATAACATAGCCAAAAATTTATAGTGACTATATTAGGTCTTAGAAGCCATCTTATCAGATTCCCCGACTCAAAGCCGATGATAGGTCGACCTAAAATCAATTTTGGAGAAGTAACTTGCACTTTGTAACTTATTGAACAAGTTATCAATTCTTGAAACTGGATACTTGTTCTTAATCGTGATTTGTTTCAATTGTTGGTCAATATACATGCGAAGTGAACCATCCTTCTTTTGAATGAACAACACTGGAGCACCCTATAGTGAGATACTCGGTGTTATGAAGCTTTTCTCTAAAAGGTCCTTTAACTAATTCTTTAACTCTTTTAGCTTGGCCGGATCCATTGGATAGGGAGGAGTAGAGATATGTTGAGTATCAGGGAGACGATCTATGTAAGAGCCAATTTTCATTTCGGGAGGAAATACCCAAAAGCTCATTGAGAAACACTTTCAAAAACTCATTTACAATAGATATTGAATCAAGAGTAAGGGTTTTGGAAATGTAACTCTAACCTAGTGGTAGATGGTAGATACAACCTTTAGAAATTATTTTTCGAGCTTTAAGGCATGAGATGAGTTTACCTTTGAACACCGAGTTGCTATCCTTTCATTCAAGAATTGGATCATTAGGAAATTGAAATCTGACCACTCAAGTTTCAACAATCAATACAGGCATAATAAGCATAAGGCCAATCCATACCACAAATAATATCAAAATCAATTATATCAAGCTATATAAGATCGTTTGAGGTGATTTTATGAAGGAATAAAGTAGGCAATTTCTATAGACTTGCTTAGCTAGAATGAATCACCAACAGGAGTATAAACTAAGAAAGACTCTAACAAGACCTTAGGACTGAAATTGACCCTCATAGACACATAAGGAGAAATAAAATAAAGATTTGAATCAGGGTCCAATAAAACGTACACATCAAACGGAAAGAGTTGAAATATACCCATGACCACCTTCGGCGAATCCTCAAAATCCTATTGAGTTTGAAGAGCATAAAAATTATTTTAATATTTTTCACTACCATAACCTAAAAAAGTACCTTATTAGGTTGGGCGACCTAAAATAATCTGAGTATGAGTCTAGGGTCGACCCCCTCTATGTCTTCAATCTCTCGCGTGGTGACTTGTCTTGCCACACATATAACATGCATCCATTCCTATCAAGCACTCACCTCTATGATTCCTCCCACGCTTTTTGCATGCGAGGATAGCTTGACCACTCAGAGCTCCTCTTTGAGCCTTAGGGTTAAGACACCATATCCCTGTCGAACTTTAGAGCTAGAGTGTTTGAAGAATTTTGATCAGAGTACTTTTGATAAAATTGAGAACCTCCACAATTTCTGGACCTTGAGTATGAAAAGCACTAGCATTAGTCTTTGCCTGCTTAGAATCCATGGACTTCTTGATGTGTCGCCAAAATGTGAGTTTTTTGAAGCTTTAAACTTGGAATTTTGTGTGTTGTCTATCGAGTTTTGGTAGATTTGATTTTTGTTTGTGTTGTTTTTAAAAGGTTACAGGATTTGGGATGTTTTGGTGAGGACTACTAAGTTTTTGCATCATTTTAGCTATGTACGAGACCACCTATGGGCCATAGTTTGATCCACGAGCCATAAGTACGTGTTCGTAGTTTGAATCCAGAATTAAGAATATTTTCTGAAGTCAAGATGACAATTAGCAAGATGGGTGGTGGTTCAGTCCATGACCCATGGTCGAAGAAGATTACGACTCGTAGTCCAAACTACGAGCCATAGATGAGGTCTCGCACAACTATCCTAGATTTTAGGAAGGAAGCCACAATACCCTGACCACGAGCCGTGGATTCTTTCACAAGTTGTACATTCACTCATGGTTGGGCCCAAATCTAATTTTTCTTATTCGTTTAGGATTTGGATTTCTATGTCTATAAATAGGATTTTTATTTATTTTTGGATGTGTAGACTAGTACAGAACATAATATTACTTTCAGTTTGAGTTTGTTTTTGGATATTTTGAGAGATACATCTTGTTATTATTTTCAGATTGTCGTATTGCAATTTCGAGGGGGTTTTGGATTTTCAATATTCAATTCTTCATTGTAAGTATTTAATTATGCAAACATCAAATATGATTTTATCATCTACAACAAACATGAGTAGTTAAATTCACAAGTAGGGTTGTGGGAACAATGAAGAACTAACAAAGTAAAAATCAAATAATTTGTAATCCTTAGAAAGTGTGCATGCATGCAGTATTTATATATTCATTTTGATTGCTTTTTAATAGAGCCCTATGTTAGAATTGACCTTATTCTTACTTACCAAACTAAGGGGTTAATGAATTGGAAAAGGGATAAATAAAAGGATTTGATATGAGTACACTCATTGATGTCGTGCAAGTTACGCCTCCTTTATAGAGAATAAAGCGGTCATCGTCAAGATATAGAATCTAACCAAGGTTAGGGTCGAACCCACAGGAAATATGTAAACTCAAGTCAAATTCACCACAAAGCAATTCAAGTAGTTAACCAACTCAATTCCCCGAAAGGGAGGGGGGGCTTTACAATATTCAATATGAAAATAAACTAAACTAACTATCACAAAAGACAATCAATAAAAGAGAGCAACTAGGGTATTGTGTTCCCCATGATTCCCCAACTTAGCATCACTGGACAACCCAATTCGTATCTAGTGTATAGCATGTCGGACGATAATTTAAGTTCACCATGCCCTTTGGTCAAAAGTGGGAGGCAGATTTCACTATGCGACTTGGTCCATCTCCATAGTGTGAAAACTAACCATTACCAATAAATCCAAGTACAACCACCTCTTGGCCCAGTTCGGTTGATTAGATGAGGACATATCAATTGAATCCTGTTAATCAATCTCTTTTCCTATTCATTAATACCTTGGTCCAGTCAGTAATACTGGGCGAGTTCTGATGTGCTGTCAAGTTACAACACATTTGGTGACTAAAACAAGGGATTTTGTGAGTTCTTAAAGCAAATTTTTAATGTTTTGATGTGTTTTTGTGTTAATCTTGCAGAAAAGTTAGGTTGGCATGATTTTGAAGAAAAGTTGTAGATTTTGCTGAAGCATAAGTCATACGAGCACACCTACGAGTCGTAGCTCACACTATGAGTCGTAGGTTGTTTTATAGCAGGAATCAGAGATAAAAAATTAGAAATCTGCCAAGTGAAGGTCATCCCTACAAGCCCAGCCTATAGCCTGGACTCGAGTACTCGCCTCAAGCCCTCATATTTAAGGTATTCGCCTCTAATTCCTTTATTCCTACGAGGACATCCTACGAGTCGTAATACACACTACGACTCGTATAGGTGGACTCGTAGCAAGAATCAGAGAGCCAAAATGTTGGACAAAAAAATTGAAGACCAATACTATGAGACCAACATAAAAGTTGTAGCTCGAGTAACGACTCGTACCTATGGGTCATACTAGTTCAGTCCAAGATGCCAAGAACCTGATATGAGACCTTGACTACGACTTGTAGGCCAACCTACGAGTCGTAACTATGAAACTTACAGATGCCAGCTGTCTTTTCTGCATAATTTCTAGGGTTGTTTTGTAAATACTATAAATAGTTTATGTTAGGTTTTTGGAAGAGGGTTCAAACAGTAGAGAAATATTCATTACATTTTGAAGCTTTTCTTAGGATTTTAGAGTAGATTCTTGTTCTCTTTGGGAAACCTATTTTGGGGATTGCAAATCTTACTTTGTACTCATTATTGATCAATCAACCTTGTGTGTTTTGTAACTTGTGGTGCTTATCTTCTCCATTGTTATTGGTGAAACACTTAACTATGACTATTATGTGCATGTTTATGCATTTTATCTTAGCCATGAGTAGCTAAACACCCACAACTTGGGGTTGTGAGAACCATGGGTAGTTGACTTGAGATGACCTAGATTTTGTGCATGTCTATGATTGGGGTATTGTATGTATTGTTTATTTCCCTTCATGATTAATGTTGTTTGGTGGTGGCCAACACCAAACCCTGCCTACTATTACAATCCCAACAAAGATAGTGACGAACAGGAAAAGAGAAGTAAAATGACAGGATTCGGTTGATGTTTCCCTTCTAATAGACCAAACCTGACCAAGGGGAGGTTGCTCTCCGCAGTTGCCCAGATCTACCAACCCCTTTAAGGTCGAGCTGGACCAACTACTAGTACACCTACAGGAGCCTAGTTTGTAAATACTATAAATAGTTTATGTTAGGTTTTTGGAAGAGGGTTCAAACAGTAGAGAAATATTCATTACATTTTGAAGCTTTTCTTAGGATTTTAGAGTAGATTCTTGTTCTCTTTGGGAAACCTATTTTGGGGATTGCAAATCTTACTTTGTACTCATTATTGATCAATCAACCTTGTGTGTTTTGTAACTTGTGGTGCTTATCTTCTCCATTGTTATTGGTGAAACACTTAACTATGACTATTATGTGCATGTTTATGCATTTTATCTTAGCCATGAGTAGCTAAACACCCACAACTTGGGGTTGTGAGAACCATGGGTAGTTGACTTGAGATGACCTAGATTTTGTGCATGTCTATGATTGGGGTATTGTATGTATTGTTTATTTCCCTTCATGATTAATGTTGTTTGGTGGTGGCCAACACCAAACCCTGCCTACTATTACAATCCCAACAAAGATAGTGACGAACAGGAAAAGAGAAGTAAAATGACAGGATTCGGTTGATGTTTCCCTTCTAATAGACCAAACCTGACCAAGGGGAGGTTGACCAGGACAATAGGTAATAGTTAGTTGGCACACTATGGTGGCCGACCAAGCGCGATGGTGAAATTTGACCTTCACCTTCACAAGAGGGCTGGAAGAATCTAAGTTACCGTCCTGCATGCAATTCACCGATCAAAGTTATGTTACCTAGGGTAATTGAGTCAATAAGCCATGGGGAACACAATTCCCAAGTTGTCCCCAAAATTGAGTGTTTTCCCATATTTTAATTAGTGTTTTAATGTCGTTCTTGGCCGACCAAGCGCGATGGTGAAATTTGACCTTCACCTTCACAAGAGGGCTGGAAGAATCTAAGTTACCGTCCTGCATGCAATTCACCGATCAAAGTTATGTTACCTAGGGTAATTGAGTCAATAAGCCATGGGGAACACAATTCCCAAGTTGTCCCCAAAATTGAGTGTTTTCCCATATTTTAATTAGTGTTTTAATGTCGTTCTTGAATCGCAACCCCCTCCCCCTATTTAGAGATTGTGGTTATAGATACTAGAAATGATTAGTAGTGAAATCTTGTAGTCAAGTCCTGTATTCCCTGTGGATTTGACCCTAACCTCAGTTAGGTTAATTACTGATAACAACCGCTTTCTTATTGGAGCGTGACTATCATCCATAAAAAATTATGGTGCCGTTGCTAGGGAATACGACTAGGTTTGATTTGATTCCACTATTAGTTAGTTCTAATGTTAATTTCTAGAGTCTCGTGTATTTTACCTTTTTTGTTTGTTTATGTTAGTAATTCTAGGTACAGGTCGGCTGGCACTATGACTGAGCAAAAGTTTCACATTGCGACCGATTTGTTAGAAGCTTTACAGAGGCGTGCCATATTTCATGGGCAAGGGTTTGAGGATCCCTAAATTCATCTATAGAACTTCAATCAAACGCTGAGGGAGGTCCTTGGGATAAGACATCCTGTTTGGGAGGCTATCTCTCTTCAAGTCTTCCCCATGACTCTACAAAATGAAGCTGTAGAATGCTGGTCATTCCTCCCACCTAATGTTTGCTCAAACAGGGGGGAGGTATATAGAGCCTTCCTCAGAAAGTTCTATAAGGAGTCTGATAAGCAAAAGCTACAGAACAACATCTGTAACTTTATAAGAATGCCAGAAGAACCTTTATTAGTGGCTTGGGAGAGATATAAGCAGTGTTTGGCAACAACTCAAAACCATGGTCTAACTGATGATGAATTGACAGCTAGTTCCTATCGAGCACTAACTTCTGCACTACAAGGGCAGACAGATGCATTATTCAGAGGATATTGTTGGGAGTTCATAAGGTGACCATTTAATGAGATAATTGAAACCATGGACAAGCTCTCCGCAGTTGCCCAGGTCTACCAACCCCTTTAAGGTCGAGCTGGACCAACTACTAGTACACCTACAGGAGCCTCTAGTAAGTCAAAAAATAAAAATGCGGCATATTGGACAAGGCTACCCCATCAACATTGCATCACTGATAAACTGACCCGAATTGAACATATGCTTGAACAAGTTCAGACCAAGGTAAACGAGCAATATGACATCGTTAGGGAGATAAAGTTTGACGTCCTCAAATGTAATTACAAAGTGGAACAACAAACTACATCGATGTAAAGTCTGGGTGATAGAATTGAGCAGCTCGCTGAGCAACTAGATGCAGTGCAAGATGAACAAAGGAAAAGTAGATTAAGCAGTGATGGAGCCCGTGAGGATGTTTGAGTACTCATGAATGACTGAGTCGGGCCACAACATTAAACAAGGCGCTTCTTGGGAGGCAACCCAAGTATCTTTTGTGCATTATTTTATTTTAAGACATTTTATCATATATTATTATTGTTGAATAGTAAGTTGATAGTGTAGTGAAACTGTTGAGACTTTGAACCAGCTGAATCAATTGGTATTTTGGTATATTTTAAGTGATAGGTGGCAGGAACAAACCAAAAGCTGAAGAATTGATCAATCAGGCTTTGAGGCAGCTTCTACGAGCAAGCCTACGAGTCGTAGTGAAGGTTACGACTCGTAGTCATGCCTCGTAGAGAGAAACAATAAGTATCAAAAGGTGGCACCCACACTACGAACCAACCTTATGATGTGTAAGATCACCTACGAGTCATAAGTGGGGTTCGTAGTGCTCAGGTATGAAATTGAAAATTTTCTAAGTATTGGGTCTGCTATGAGATCAGGGCCCACGAGTCGTAACTAGTCATACAACTCATAGTTGGAGTCTCATAAGACTATTCTGCAGAAGTTTAAAGGACAAATCATTTGGAATTTTAAGAGATTTGCGTCCGTTGGCTCTTCATGCCTCTTCTTGAAAACCCCTATCATTCCCTAGCATTATTCCATCTACCTTTACATTTTCACCCACTAAAATTCCTTATAAATTGAAATGTGCTCCAAGAACTATGCTGATTTTTCTCCTTCTTATCATTCATTCGTTCATCTGGTAAGTTTTTGTGATTAAAATTGGTTTATCTTTGAATAAACTTCTATCTGATGGATGCATAGATGAATGTCTTAGGAGCATAGTCATGTGAAAATAACTGTGACAGTAAGAAGAATGTGATATGAAAGTGTTTGCTTCCTTGAAAAGGAGTCTTGGGGTCTGTCTTTGTTTGGTGAATGATCTTGTGTTTTATTGCATACTTTATTAGTCGTTACCATAATAAAATCATGTGGGACTGAAATGGTGGATAGAGGGGTGTTACCATTTTACTTTCAAATACGTGGTAATACTAATATCTCTAAAAGAATTTAGCACTATTAAGGGTTGATTACTGCTTTGTCTTGTTATGACTAGTGATGAAGTATGTTTGGATTTGTCATGGTGTCGTCCATGCCTTTGTGTTGTAAACTTCTGTGCTGGCTTGAGTTGTTGTTGGTCTTAATGGAAAAGTTGTAGACATTTGAGATGCTTTTTGTTTTCTGCTATGATGACTCACTACGAGTCATAGTTCGCGCTATGAGTCGTAGTGACCCCTCGTCGAAGGCAACAGTCATTTAGGGTGCCTTATAATTTTCTATACGAGAAACACCTTTGACTCATAGCACCTGTTACGAGTTATAATGGTGACCTCATGGCCCTGATCTGAATTCTCTACCTGACTCTGAAATGAGCTACAAGCAAAGACTACAACTCGTAGGCCACCCTACGAGTCATATCTATGCCTCGTAACTTATTCCAAAATGCTTTTTATTTTATTAGTTAGTTATTGATGCTAAAGTATGACTCGTAGGTTACGCTATGAGCCATATCTGTACCTCATATCTATAGCTCTGCCCCTGGTTCAGGTTGTTTTTACTTTAGTAATTGTAATGTTTTTGTGTAGTCATTTCATTTGATACTTGTTAGTTTGAATATGACATCTTGGCGCTCATGCTTTAACATGCTTGCAGAGATAATGTCTTCAGGAGGACGACAGAGTGCTGCTTTTGTTTCAAGCCATCGCCTAAGAGATGAATCCTCCAAGGAGGAGCAATTAACTGAGGAGATGCACGTGCACCCTGACCCAACAGTGACAGTGCCCTTGACACGAGAACAATCAACCAGAGTTACGACAGAAGAGGACAGCCCCTCCCAGTCTGACGAGGAGGGTGAAGAAACTGAGTCAGATGATGATGACTCCACCTCTAATGCGGAATCTCTTGAGGTGTCTCAAGCTCATTCAGAAGAGACCATTCCCCAACAGCCTGATGATTCGGTGTACATTGTCACCTCCACTGACCCTCAAAACACAAGGTGGTGCTTTTTGGGAATGAAAGAACTCTATGACAAGGGACTGGAACTTAAGGGTCAAGGGAGGCCAGTGCGATGATTTCACGAGGAGGCAAGGTTGAAAGACTCAGTACTGGAAGGCATGCCAGGATTGGAAGCTGACATTGACCACTATGGATTAGGGTGGTTATCACAAATGCTGGGGAAGTATGCTCCTTATTTGGTCGGGGAATTCTATGCTTCGTATTATGCTACTGTACGTAGCAACCTTCCAAGACTTATGAAGCCCATTGATGAATCACAGTTGAGTGAAGTCATGGTCAGGGGTGAGATAGTTGACATCTTAGCAGAGACTATTCGAAGGGTGCTATTCGGGCCGAATGACAGATCCCCACACTCCACAATAGAATATGACCATAGAATAGCAGACATGAGGAAAGTAGTTAATCAGAATGATATTGGGCTAAAAATAGAATTGTTAAGGTGGATAGTAGGCCAAGTTTGCGAGGAAGGTGTCGAACCGATATGGGTTACAGACCATGCCAAGTATATTCTAAAGGCCCATCTCTAATTTAAGGCAAAGTTCTGGTGGTCTATTATCCAGATGCGCATTAGGCCCACATTCACGGATAATGTGATCATATTAGAGAGGGCCGTGTTGTTGGCAAGCATTTTGGCAGGGTATTAAATAGATTGGGTTCACGTTTTGGCAGAACAGATTCATAAGTCAGCAGTCCATACTTATCAGGCATTACCATTCCCTATTTTGATTCCTCGACTATGCAAGGAGGTGGGTGTAATAGTGTCTCTTCACTTGGACCCTCATGTAGATGCTTTGCGCACGATGGATCCCAGCCTAATCAAAGCCGGGTAAAATCCAATAGCCCTATAGAGAGCTATCCTACCTCCTATCCCGGAGCCATTATCAATCGAGCCACAGGTTCTAGGTTTACCTCATGCTCCTATGGGTACTACTCCTGCTACTATAGAGCCCACACCGGCAGCCGAGATCAAGTCTGCACCATCCACCAGCACCCCAGCTCCAGTAGCAACTACATTTTAAGTTGACCTTCTTTTCTCTGCTGTTGCTTTTCAGGCTTTATTGTGCAATGTGGATATAGCAGAGGGACAGGCTATGAGAGTTATCAGTAAGGGTTCGACCGTTGATTGATCAAACTATTCGGGACGTCGAGGAGAGGATGCAGGCATTTTCCTGAGATTTAGTTGATGATAGAGTTTGAGGAGTTAATGCACGAGTCAATGCATTTGAGGCTAGAGTACAGAAGAGGGTCGAGGGTGTTAGGCTTGCCAACACGAGTGCAGTGAATGAGGAGTTGGCTAGGTTCAAGGCTGATTTATTACAACTGTTGGCAGGACCTATTCCAGCTATAGAGGTAGCACAGAGAGGTGACAAGCCCTTTAATTGGCTCTCTGACCGTCCAGACACCCGAGGGAAGAGGTCCCTTGAGAATGTTGACCCAGAGCCGGCCCGAAGAAGTCAAGACAGGAGGAGGAGCCCATACCCAAGGAGGTGGTGTAGGAGTCACTGTTATTAGCGGCTATTCAAAGAGATAGAGAACAACACACCCCACCTGGAGAGGGTACTTTTGGCACTGCAGTAGAGGAGGAGAGTTAGCCCCAGGAACCCACAGATCAGCCCGAGATCGGTGCTTGATGCACAAAGATGTTTGACTTCTTTTGACCCCAGTTCTTATCTTGACATTTTGGATACTTTGTTCTCTTGTTAGACAATCTTTTTATTGTGTTGGTTTTTGGGTTGTGTTTAAATATGTTTATGTTAGATGTTATTTTTATTTCTATTGTGGATGTTTATTATTGGGTTTGAATAAATGTATGTATATATTTCTATGTTATCGTGTTTTGTTCTTATTTTTGTCTTTACTTTGAGGACAAAGTATCATCTTTTGGTGGGGTGGTGGAAGTTATGGATTAAGGTGAAGTCAGAGTAGCCTCAAGTCCATAACTTCCCCTATTTTTGATCCCAAGGTTTTCTTGCCGTGTTTTTTTTCCTTATGGATATTTATTTTCCTGTTGAACTGGCATGTTTAGGTACTGCAGATAATGGGTAAATTCATAGTAGTTGTTATCTATTGGCATATACATAAACTTTAGAGTTGTTTTCAATGTTTGATCAGAAATTGGGTACCCTTAAAATTTC